>JAULBX010030152.1:0-184274 GCA_032358255.1 Heterotrichella gracilis
CCAGCCAAAACTGATGCAAACAGGGTGTCGTGGCAGTTCAGGACACGCGTGTCCTGAAAGGCCTGAGGACCGTCAAATCAGCCCCAAGCTGGGTGCCCGCGAGAACTTAGGACACGCGTGTCCCAAACGGTCGGGCAGGGCTGGGGTGTTGAACCGTTCAACGGTCTGGGCCCGTGGGAGGGGAGGGGAGGGCAGGGCTGGAAAGCATAGCCTCTGTTGAAATCACCCCACACCCGGTTGACGTAGTGGCGGCGGCCGAACAGAATTCCTCAAATGTCCGGCTTTTCTTACCGAGGATTCACATGGCCCACGTCTTTGCCCTGCCCTTTTCCGCTGCCCGCCGTGGTGTCTCGTCGCGCAAGATGCTGGCTCTGTCCATCGGGCACGGCCTGACGGGGGCAGCCCTGTTCTGCGTTGCCTACGCTGCTCACCACATCCTGCTGTCAGGTGGCGTGGATTGCGCATCAGCCGGCATGCTTTTGCTTGCTTTGCACACAGGTGTACTTGGAGTTCTGTCGACGCGTTCGGCCGAACGAAACCTTCCCTAGAAACGGAGTAGGGCAGGCCACCCTGAACCATTGGCCACGGACAGGGAGAGGGAAGATGCTGAGGTATTTCCTTGCGCTCGCGCTTCTATGCTGTGCTGCAGCTCAAGCTGCTGGGCCAGCCATTCTCAAGAACCCCACCAACGGTCAGGACGATCCCAACTTCCCTGGGTTCGTGGACTACGTCATTCGGCCAGGTTGCGCCGTCCGAGAAAAGAAGCCCTCAGGACTCTCCCAGTACGAACGCACCGACAGAAAGTGGTCAGGAAGCTGCGCGCGCGGCTATATCAGCGGCAGCGGCACCTATACCTACAATTTTTCGACATCGAAGGCCGGCTCATCCGGCGACACGCGCGTCATGTTTTACGAGGTCGTTGGTACCTGGGTTGATGGCGCTCAACATGGCAATTCCAAAACGACCATCACGGCAGACGGCAAGACGACAGTCGTTGAGTCGACGTGGGAGCATGGCAATGTACTTGCTATTGGAGGGCGCGTCATCGCCAGCCGCCCCGGCGCTGCTGCTGCGGCTAGTCAGCAAGAAAAAGCCGCCGCCCCGGCGCAGCCCAAGCCCCCTGAACGGCCTGTGGCCAGCGGCAAAGGCCGGCATGTTGACAGTGCTGATGCTTGCGTTACAACCCGGATCAGCGTTGGGCGTGATGTCAACGGCGACAAGTTTGGACGGTTCGATATTGTCAATAACTGCGATTTCGACCTGATGGCCATCGTCTGTGTGACGGTCCCTGCGGTACTTAACGGACCTAACGCGGACTTTATGCGTAGGACTGGGCAGTACAGCTGCTCCACCGGGCAGCCGTTGGTAGGGCCCGGGCGCAACCCCTGGCTTCTAAAAGCTGGGGTTCAGCCAGCTATGCGCTTTGATCGCTCCATACCAGTAGACGCACGTATCACTGATTCCGCGGCCGTTGCGTGCCCCTACAGTGTTGGCGGGAAGGAAGTTGACATGGTGGATATTGCATTTCATGGGGGCGCGTACACGGCAAAGTGCGTGTTTCGCTGAGAGTGGAATCAGGCCTCAGCCGGGTTGGCCATGATCCGCTCCAGCGTATAGGCCCACTTGGCGCCGTAATCGATGGAGCCCATGGCGTAGCGCTCGGCCCGCGTGACCTCAGCCAGGGACGGCGCGCGCGTTCCAGTGGACTTGGCGTAGGCGCAGGCGGCATCCCAGACGGCTTGGCGCTCGGCCGCGACCCATTCCTCGACTTGCCGCCCCTTGCGCTTGGCGGCTTCGTTCTGGAGCGCCAGATAAAGCGTTCGGGCCGGTTCCCGCCGCGGCTCCCACGGGTCGTGCTTATGCGTGGTCATTTCAGTGACTGTTCCCATGTTCTCGGTTCCATTGCTCGATAGCTTCAGCCTTGGTCCTCATCGTGTGTCCGGCAACCGGTGTCAGGTTGTGCCCAGCATTGCAGTCCAGCCGCCAGAAGCTGCCGGCACGGACAGCCTCGGGCTGGTTGCCGCAGCGTGGGAGCTTCACGGGTTGGACGGGTTGTGGTGTGGGCATGAGCTGTGGTGATTCATCAGATGCATCCAAGATACCGCAGATCCTGGCGCGCGCAAGCCCGGGCCAGGTCGGGTAACAGATCGAGGAGGACTTCAGAGTTAAGTGAAAAAACCCTTTGGCGACGCCAACTTAGGACGTTTGCAACTCACAACCCCCCGTTTAAGCTAGTTTTTTGACACGCACCATAATGGGGGTTATGATGCGACAACATTTCTGGAAAAACCAACCGGGATTTTTGGGTTCCGCGCGCAGGACCGGCGCAGCCCTTGCAGGCCTGCTGGCCTGCACTCGATCCGCACCAGTCTAGGCACAGCACCCGAGCAATTCAAGTTCAACTCGCACATGACCCAAGAAGCACGGCCCAAGAAAAGCTACGAGCTCAACATCCCCGGTCTAGATGAGGCAGTCGCAGCCGCCGCGCCTCACAAGGCACACAAGCATGTGCTGGATGCCCTGCGCAATGCCACAGGCGAACCAGGCTGGGCCATGGCCACCACTCGTGACGAAGGTGGGTACTGGTCCAAGCGCAAGGTGGTGTCCAAGGATGGGGCCATCGTGGCCGAGGACCACGAGGCGTGGCTGCGCATCCAGCTTGCGGCAGATGGGGGCGACATGGCCACAGCTCGCAAGCGCGTGATGGCGGGTGGCTACCAGCTGAGCAAGTGCCACATCAGCGAGGTCTTCTTCGTGCTTGACCACGGTGGTGATCAGGCCAACTTCTCCCAGGTGCGCTGCGCCCTGGAGCACGAGGTCCTGGACCGACCGTTGTTCAATGAGTGGGACCGCAACAAGAGCTACACCGGCAAGGATTTCTCTGACTTCCGTCAGGACGCAGAGGACGGCTACGAGCACGCCCAGGATCAGCGCACTCCCATCAGGCCCGACAACTACGTCCTGAACGAGGCCATCGACAGCGGTCTCTTCATGCAAGTGCTTGACGAGGACGATGCGCGAGAGCGTGAGCGTGCGCGACAGATGCGGTTCAAGGTTTCATCCAGCGATGGCAGCGTGGAAACGAACGTCCCCTACGCCCGTCTGGACCCCAGCTGGGAAAACTACCCTCACAAGGCACGGCGCTTTCTTCAGGACTGGGAACAGAGCAGCGCCGGCCGCTCGGGTGCACGCCTGTGCAAGAGCTGGATCACGAAGGCCAATGACTACACCGACCCAGCGGGCAAGCGCTGGGTGAGCTACATCCCCATGTGGACACACAGGATGAAGCTGGCCAAGATCGACGCCGGCAAGGGAAGCGCGAACGCCCTCTTTGAGAAGCTGCAGAAGCTGGATGAACGTGTGGGCGTGCCCTTTGCCTGGTACTTCTACATGCTGCACGGCAACCGCGTGGAGGACACAGCGGGAGAGCGGGTCATTGCGGCTGCAGAACAAGGGCTCATCGACCTGCCCGAGCACGACTACCAGGTGCTGCGCCGCTGGCGCACTCGCCCGTATGGTTTCTAATCGAATCCATCGCGTTACGACAGTAGACGCAGAGGAGGAAGCCCCCGAGGTCCAGCCCCGGGTGGTAGATCGCGAGCCCTCAACCCCAAAGCGACGCCCCGGGCGCCCAAGGGGCGCTGCAGGTAAAACCCTGCGTCTGGACAACCGGCTGCAGACGACCGACTTCCAGTTCCTGCGGGCCGTGGTCGAAGGAATCGCTCCGAAAGTTGCCGCTGATCGCTACCTTGCTCACCGCGGCCCCATCGAGGGACGCGAAGCAGCGACCCTGGCCCGGGATCTGATGAGCGACGTGGCCAGCAAGATTGACTCGATGAAGGAAACGGCCGAGATCGTGGAGGCGCGCAAGGCGCTGGATGCGATCAACGCACCTACGCAGACGGTTGCCACCGGGCCGACGCTGGAGGAATTTGGGAAGCGCGAGGGGTATGACTTCTATTCGCAGGCCGAGCTGCAGGAAAAGTACCTTGAAGAGTTCCCCGTTCCCGCCGGCGCAGGCGTTGGCAATGGTGTGCCGATCAAGCGCAAGCTGGAATCCCTGAACTGGCTCATGCTGCGCCTGGCCGCGCACCCCACGTCTATTGAGCCTTGCGAGCTCTGGGTGCACAAGCCCATTGCTGACCAACTGAAGAAGCTGGGTGTGGTTACCCTGGGCGATCTGGTGTCATGGATCAACCTGCAAGGGGCCCGCTGGTACGACAAACTACCCAAGGTCGGGCGCACGCGCGCCGCGCGCATCGTTTCCTTCTTGCATGAGCACGCTGCCGAGCTGGGGCAGCGCCTGCACCCACGGCTGGTCGCCGGCGAGATCAACGCCCCGACGACTGAACGCGCGCTCACCGTCAAGGATTCCCCCCTTACCCGTGCGCTGGTCCCGCTGGACGAGCTGCTGGGTCAGGCCTGGCCCAGCACCTTGCAAGGTGGCAATGGCGAGTACAGGGGCGAACTCACCAACGGTTACGGAGCCGCCAACGACATCGAGGCCGTTCACCACTGGCTCAAGCTCATCGAACTCAAGTCGGCCAACACCCTCGACAGCTACCGCAGAGCCGTGGAGCGCCTGTTCCTGTGGGCCGTGATGATCAAGCGCAAGCCCCTCTCATCTTTGTCGCAAAGTGACTTTGTGGACTACGCGAACTTTCTGCGTGAGCCGCCTGCCGACTGGTGCAACAAGAACCCGGCCATGCGTGCATCCAAGGACTGGCGCCCCCTGCGCGGGCCCATGGGCGAGGCTAACATCCGGCAGAACTTCATTGCGATCGGAGCGATGTTCCGGGCCTGGCACAAAGTCGGCTACCTGCGCATCAACGCGGTACCGGTAGGTATTGTGGATGCCAGATTCAAGGAGCCAAAGATGAACGTACATCGCAGCTTCACGAACCAGGACCTGGCCTTGATACGCTCGACCATGGAAGAGATGGCCGATGGGATGGAGAAGCGCCGCCTGAGGGCAATCCTGCTACTGCTTCAGACCTCAGGCCTGCGCCGGGCCGAAGCCGTGGGGCTCACCTGGGGGCATGTGCATTTCATGCGTGAGGGCATGGATCTGACCCAGACCCAGGGCGTGACCTTCTATGGCAAGGGGCGTAAGCAGCGCACAGTCCCCCTTCACAAGGAGACCGTGGCCGCGCTCGAGGCGCACTACGAAGACAGGTTGGCTCTCATCGCCGCTGGCCGGCTGCCCGAGGTCGATCCCACGTTGACAAGGATAGACACGCCGCTTTTGAGCGTGCTGGAGGACCGACTGACACGGTCCAAAGCAGGCCCCGGGATGGCCCCGCAGGATGCGCCACGCACCGGCAACAAGACGGGAGCCCTTTCAGCAAGCCGCTTGTATGGGCTGCTCAAGGCGTTTTTCAAGAAAGTTTCTGCGCGGCCCGAGCTCGCCAGCGGACATGCGAACTTCAAGAAGGCCTCTACTCATTGGCTGCGCCACACCTTCGCCCACCAGGCTGTAAATGCTGCGAATGGGGAATTGCCGGTTGTGCAGGCACTGCTTGGGCACGCAGATATTTCCACCACGGGCATCTACGTGAAGTCGGACGACACTGCACTGGCTGATGCCGTACGCGCTCTTACGCCGGCCGTTTGACTCAGAAGGTGTGTTCCAGCTGCCAGCGCGGGTGGTGCGCTCAATTTGCTACTTCGGGCTGACCACGGTGCAGGCAGACCCGCCCGTCTGCATCGCTTTCCGTTAGGTGCATGGAACCGTCTCTTTGGTTTCTGCAGGGATGCCCTTGAGGAAGCGCTTCACGACAGCCTGGAAATCTTCCAGAGTGCGGACCTCAGCGGTCAGGTATCCGTCCGACTCCAGTGCTTCAAGCCAATCCCGCTGCTCGCGGGTCAATCTGCCTTCTGGTGACTTGAGTTCTACGGCCAGGCCCTGCCAGCCCAGGTGCTTGCGCGGCAGCATGAAGTCCACAAGCCCCTTGCGAACTCCCATGGCCTTGAGCTTGCCGCCCTCCCCCTTGCTGCGCTTGCCACCGTTGGGGATGTGGGTGAGCCATTTCAGGATGGGATGCTTGGGTTCGACAAGCTGGACCCATTCAAAGCAGGTCCGGTGCAAATCCTCCTCCGGGCTTATGCGCCGCTTTCCTTTGGGTGTCTTTGCCGGCGTGGCACTGGCCAGTGTAGGCAACATGGCGCGGTAGTCTGCTGCGCTCATGCGCGCGGGGATATCTCGTAGGGAATCGGTCATGGTCTTGGATTTCTTGAGAACCAAGTTACCACCTGAAACGTGATGTGCAAGTAGGGGACCAAAAGAAAAAGCCCCGCCTCATCCGAAGATAGAAGCGGGGCTTTTGATACTGATGCTCTGCATGCCTAGGTCATGCAGACTCCTCTGTTCGCAGCTCATCCTGGAGGAAGGCCTGCGAAAAGATGGGCTCGACTGCACCGTTGGGCAGCTCATCAGGCCACACATCGACAACCAAGCCTTCGTGCATGTAGTGCACGTTGGTATGGCCCATGGTGTTATGACACACCAAAATGCGGTCGTCCTCACCAGCCGGCCGGACCTCTATGCGGATGTCCTTGGAGTAGCTGATGCAGACAGGCTCAATCGACAGATCACGCAGGAGCGCAATACGACTTTCAATCTCCTTGCGGAGGGTTTCGATTTTCGTCATGCGATCTCCTTACTGCACGATCAGTGCTGTTTCGCCGTTGGGCAAAACGGTATTGAGCACCGTCACACGTTGCTCGGGCCGCAAGATGAACTTGTTACCCTGCTTGAACACCGAAAACGCCAGGTTCTCGCTGTCAAAGTGGATGTGAATGCACTGCGTATCGTCCTTGGAGCCGGGAAGCCGGTTGACCTCGAACATCGCATACAGCAGGTCATCCACATCGCCGTCTGCAGGCGACATGTTGATGTCAAACTGACCTCTCGTGCCACGCCGATCCCAGGCACCCAGGATGAACGCCTCGTCAGCTTGATTGCCGGTGCCCTCCTCGCCGTAGCGACGCGAGCTCCAGTTCACAACCTCAACTTGGCTTTCGTTTTGACCTTTGAAGGCAGTAACGATGGCCACGGCAGGGTGAGCGATTTCACATTGCTCGATGGCATGGTGGATGTCTTCCGCCTTGCAAGTGAAGTGCAGCCCAACAGGACCGTACAGAACCGTCCAGTCAGACAATTCGCACGATTCACGGGCTTCACCTTCAACTTGGCTCACCAGGTCGCAGAAGCGATTGATGACATCGGGATGGACATGAGCGGCCAGTTCATCGAACAGGCTGACTTCGGTGGCTTGCGCCAGGGCGCGGCTGATGGCGCGAAGCGCAGCTGACTGCCTGCTGTTCAGGCACGTCTTGGGTGCGGATACTTGATTCATTGAGTTTCTTTCAATGACGGAGCACCCCCCAGACGGGGACGGTGCCCCGTATGGGTTAATGAAGGTTAGGAGTGACTGACTTCGGGTTGCTTGAACACTTCAGGCAGGCACTCCAGAAGGCAGTTGCCGGCGACCGTAAAGGCCGTCTTGCCATCGAAGCTCACGGCATCGGTTCCGTGCTGCGACATGTAGGCCGAGACTTTGTAGGACTCGGTCTTGGACACGGGCAACCGGACTCCGCCCTTCTTGAGGAAGGACAGCCAGGTCTGCGTGTTGGCATGCAAGTTGGGCGCGCTCATGCGAACGGGCTTCAACGCGATGTCTCCGTGCATTGCAGTTTGGATTTGCAGCGGAGTGGTATCGATAAGTTCCATGTGGACCTCAAATGAAAAAGGGCCCACACAGATCCCCAGCAGGGTCGGTGCAGACCCGGTGGGGTTGGAAGAATGCACCCCAGGGGATGCAAGGGGTGCGGTCTCGCAATTGCGAAAACGGACAGAGTTTGCCCTACCTACGATGCAGTGGCAAACGATGGAGCACAAAACGGGCAACTCCATCTGCGTAAGGTGCGTCGCACAGACTTTGTGGAATTGGTCCGCATCGCGTGCGCAATCACAAGATTGTGTGTATTCTCCGCGCGCCACGCCTCACAGGGAGGGGTGGAATATCTAGGAAATCTCTAAATGAAAATGAAACTTGCCTTGATCGCCGCAGCTGCGGCTCTCTCTTTGTCCGCCCAAGCACAGACCGGCTTCTATGTCGGCGCCGAAGGCGGTATCGCGTCGATCAAGGATCAGTCCGGTGATGTCGCGCGTTCGCTGGTGGACGAGTTCGGCGGATCGGCCACTGTGACGCAGGACGCAGGCATGGGCTTCGCTCGCATCTATGGCGGTTACCAGATCAACAAGTTCGTGGCTGCCGAGCTGGGCTACCTGAAGACCGCCGAGGCGACGATGACCTTCGTCGGCACTGGCAGCGGTGGCTACGCTGGTGATGTGGCCCTGTCGGTCTCCGGCTTTGACCTCTCCGCAGTTTTCAAGCCTTTCGAGCAGCGCGGCCTCAACGGCCTGTTCTTCCGCGCTGGCCTGACCTCCTATGAGCAGAAGCTTGTGGTCACAGCCTCGGCCAATGCCGCCACCGCGCGCGGCACTGATACCTACAGTGGCACGGGTACCATGCTGGGCGTCGGCTATGACCTGCCCGTTGGCCCCGGGCAAATTCGCTTCCAGCTGACCGCCCTGCAGAAGATTGGCGGCGAGACGGATAGCGACTCGACCACGATGAGCGCCGGCTACCGCTACGCCTTCTAACCCGCGTACTTAGCGGGAACGTAAGCACGGCTGCGGCCGTGCTTTTTTTCGCCTGTACGTTTCTTTTGGACGAAAAAAAACCGCCTGACCCGGAGGTCAAGCGGCATGGCCAGATGGCTTAGCTGTTGCGGTCACGCTCGATCTGGCTGATCAGGGCGGCTTTCACAGCGGTGCAGTAGTCCTTGTTGAACTGGTCGATCATCTCGAAATCCACGGCGTTCCAGCTGTTTTCCAACTTGCCGGTGCGGTAGATCGCAGTGGTCTCCAGTTCGCCATTGTTTAGACGGTAGGCATTGCCACGGTCCAGGATCAGGCCTTCAATTGCCATGGTCCTTCCTTTCAGTCAGTTGTTACAGGGGACGATGGAGAGGCATCAGGGCGAATTGCCCATCCACTTCACCAAAAGCCACTTGCTGCAGCCCTTCGAACAGCATCACGTCCGAGCCACCGGCCACCTTCACGATTTGCTCGTATTGGTGTTCGGTGATCTTGTAGAACGGTGAGTGAACACGCTTCATCAACGACTCGCGCCCCTTGGGGTCCACCTTGCCCGGCAGCTTCTGGAGACGGGTGCTCAAGGGCGTGGGCGCAGGGACAAAACGCGGGCTCTTGGCCACGGCGACAGGGGCAACAGTGTTGGAAAAAAGATCCTCGTTCATACTTCGTTCGTTAGTGGCAGAGGACCAGCGCTTGTGCAAGGCTCCCATTCTTGGATTCGAGGGCCTCTTTCATGCTGATCGCAACTCTGCAGTGGCGCACGCCTTTGGGCGCGCACCAAGTTGCTGTGAAGTGCACACGGTCTTTGCGATGCTCATACCCCGCATAGCGGTAGGTCTGACCATCTCGGTTCCAGTGCGACTTCTGTTCTATTTGCTGACAGAGGATTTCCACCCCCTCCCAGAGCCGCTTGGCCCCGGTTAGGGCCTTTACTTCTGTGGCATGCATGGGCTCAACCTCAGGCCGGCGCGGCCGCCATCTCAGCAATGCGTGGGGCATCGCGGAGGTGTTCGGCCAATGCTTTGGCATGACGCAGGCTGTGGTCGGCGACACGCTTAGTCACGTATTGCACGGCCTCAGCGTCGCTTGCGAAGATGTCAGCTTCGTCGTCGCGCTGGATCTGCATCAGGCCGGTGCGGTCGAAGTCGAACAGCGCCCAGCCCGTGTCCAGAAGCTCGTCCATCACGGCGTTGATGACCACCTGGCGGGCGGCCTCAATGCCAAACGGCGTTTTTGCTCCGGAACGGAAGTGGGCGTCGATTGCGCGTTCAGCTCGATCATCGAAGGCTCCGTTGTTGGCCATCGCATCAAGCGCAGCTTCGAAACGGTCCTTGAAGACAGCAGTATTTCTGCTCATGGGGATTCCTTGAAAAGGACCCCGGACAGGAACCAGCCCACCGGGCAGAGTTCGCCCGGGGCAGGTTAATGAATGCTGGCGCGATGGCCAGCGAATCGGCAAAAAGCCAAGTTCAGGTGTAATTTTCCCCTTCCGGCCCCATAGAGTCCAACGATGCCGACCAGTTGGGCTCCGTAAAGTGACTTGTCTGGTCGCGATCGTTTGCCACCGGCCACGGACATCCGTAACATGGGCGGGTCTTTGGCCGTGCGCCGAACTCGCCGTCCCTGTGACGGCATCCACCTGGCCGTTCGGCCATTCATCCCTCGGGAATCCTCTTCCCGATGGGCAAGTGGGTTCCCTCTCTCTTGGAGAACCCTTTGAACCATCTTTTCAAAATCACGGTGAACGGAAAGCCTGCCGGCATCACGGTCGCGCCCACCTTCCACCAGGCCTTCAAACAGGCCACCAACGCGCTGACCCGCCGTACCGCCTCGCAAGACGGCTCTGAATTTGACGGTCACCTCCAGGTGCACAACCCGGATCTGGTGAACCTCAAACTCGGCGCTGACTCACTGCTGTACTGGAGCGGCGTTGCGCTGCACGGTCTGCAACTGATCGACATCCCGACCGTCGAGGAGAAGGCCCATGCCTAAGGCAAAGCTGCTCCCCTTCACGGTTATCGGCCGCATTGAGCATTCTGGGCAGATCGTTTGCGATCACGTCCAGGCGAAGTCTCCGATGCACGCGTTTGCAGTGGCTGCGAAGCTGCGCAAAGAAGAGTCGGACGACAGTGTGATGTTCATCGTTGCCCTGTCCGGTCATCAGAGCGAAGGCGCTGAGCTGACATTCGCCGGTGACGGCGAGGTCTGCAGCGATACCGTGCTCGAGCAAGACGACGTCTTTTGCTGAACCATCAACCCCTGCAGGGCTCCCTGCAGGGGGCCTTCATCTGAAAGGAAATCCCCATGGAAGAAACCATGATCGCGCAGCGCTATGCCCGGCGTGAATTTGTCGAGGCTACCGACCTGATCGGCGCCCTCGTTCCCGTACCTGATAGTGAGTTCGCATCGAACGCCTACGCAGGCATGGGCGCCGCCTATCTGGAGATGTTTGTGGACGAGCAATCGCACCGCAGCTACCCCAGCTTCGCCGGCATCAATGACTTCGAGAAGGTGGCCATGGTCGCCTATCGCGGTATGCGTGCCCACATGCAGGACTGTGAACTGGTTCGTCTGGTCCAGGTCCCGCTGTATGTCACGGAAGTCAAGCCGTTTCGCCCGCTCGACCCCATGCACATGGAGTTGCGCGAGAAGTTCGCCCTGATGACTGGCTTCATGCTGGTTGGACCGGATGAGGTCTTCGCGGCCCTGTACAAGGGCAAGGGAGACAATGGCTACACGTTCTGCACGATGGTCGAGAACAACGATCTGGGCACGCCCAGGACGGTTTCTGGATACTTCGCTGAGGGCGTGGACTACTGGTCCAAACCGGTGACGGTGGCCGAGCTCGATGCGACGGCTACGGAAAACCTGATCAAGCGCACTCGCGGCAACTACATGTGGTCACTGCCCCAAACCGAGGTCTACTCGGAACAGCAGTACGAGCGCATGCGAGAGACGCTGAAATTGCTGCTGGAACATGAGAAGAACGCTCCCCCCGAGCGTTCTGTGCACGGCAGCAAGGTCTTCCGGTCGTTCTACAGCAATGGGAACACCGAGTCGATCAAGCACATGCGTCCTTACAGCGAAGGCTGGCGCAAGTACCCCACCTACCAGGATGCGTGGTACTTCTCGTTGCATTTCAACCCTCAGAAGTTGGAAACGCTGATGTACGCTGAGCAGGACGTGATTCACACGGTCTGCGACAACGAGCTGCAGTTCAACGCTGAAATGGCCGCGCTGGCGCGTTCGTACGGCCGTGAGCCCTCCCCCTCGATCATCGCGATCGGTGAGGAAGAGACCACGTTCATGTACGACTGCCTGACACTGTTCCGTCGTGACGACGGCAAGTGCGTGACGCTGAACTTCAGCGAAGGCCTGCCGGCGAAAGACGATCAGGGCAAGCTTCAGATGCCGCTGATGGCCGATCTGCTGGTGACTCACCCGAGCCTGCAAGGGCTGCAGGAAGGCCAGTCGATTGTGCTGACCAAAGAGCAGTTCCAGATGAACATTCTGGACCCGCTGAGCTGGGATCACAGCTGGACTGCCAAGGCCACGAGCCAAGGCAACCGGGTCACTGTGGAACTCTCACGCCAAGGCCTGGGCGAGTCGCTGTTCGCGTCTACCTCGCTGCAGACTGAAATCGAAAACTGAGCCCTCACCGGCCCCCCCAATCCCCCTGGCTTCGGGCCGGGGGATTTTTTTTGCTCTGTCCTATCAAGAACGGTAGTCCGACATGGCGATGCAAGCCTTCACGGTGTCACATCCTGGAGATTGCCGGTGATTCGTGCTGCCTCTGCGGGAGAGCTACACGCAAGTGCAATGATGTCCTTCACCATAGGAGTCGCGCCTAGGCGAAATCCGTGTTTCCGGCCGATCTCAAGGAGCTTTTGGTTCCTAATGCACCAGTCTGCAAGCTCTTGCATGGCAAATTGCACTGAATTTTCAGCGTCCCCGAGCCGCCGAAGCGATTCATCTAAGGCGCTGGCGGGGATTCGTCGGGTTGTAAGTTCATGCGGCATTCGACTCTCCTTTGCGGTATCACCCTAGCATCGTACAAAACATCTGGCTGTCAAGATGGTCGCCATCGGGTGACAAAAGCCTAAGCCGTCACTAAACTGGGCCCGTTTTGGCACTTCTGCCATTTCGCCAGCCACGCGCTGGCCTTTACCTCCCCTGCCGGGTCCTTGCTGACCCGTGTGGTCGCGGGCTCGGTCCTTTCCCAAGGAACTTCAATATGAGTCTCGCAAAACAAGCCGCTGAATGGCTGAAATCCATCGTCTCCAACCATCTGCCCAGTACCGCTCGCCGGTACACGTGGAAGACCTTCGTGAACGAGGTTACGCATAACTCCCTCGGGGGCGTGCGTTTCCTCTCCCCCACCGAAGGCAAGGTGATCGACATGGACGATGAGTTCGTGGCCGTCAAGGAAAAGGGCTCCACTTTCGTCGTCATTGAGCGCAAGTTGATGTCGCAGGAAGTTGCCATCGGTGACAAGATCGGTCTGTCCTTCTACAAGCTCAAGCGTTTCGACGGCTTGAGCCCGGATGGCAGCGAAGATCCCGCCGTCGGTGGTATCCGCTCTTTCATGTTGACTGGCAGCCAAACCCGCATGCCTGTCACATGGGAAGGCCGGCACGTCGACAGCATGGCCCTGGGCCCCAACGTCACGCCGACCGAAATCCGCAACCCCTACCTGCGCGACCTCATCACGCAGCTGGAGCAGATTCAGGTCCCGGGCACGCCCCGCAAACTGGTGAACATCCTCACGGATGCCAACCCGAGCAACCTGACGTTCAACGATCCGGCCGAAGAAGATTCGGCGATTGATGCGCCGGCGGTTCGCCTGGACGTGGCAACAGCCAAGTTCACCGGCCACGTTGAAATCCGTTACGACCGGGCCAGCGACACCTACACGGTGCTGTTGACCCCGGTGATCGGTGACGCGATGACGCTGGACTGGATTCACTTCGACCAACTGGCCGAGGCGCTCCTGGACGGTATCGATGACGGCTCATGGCTCACGGCAAAGGTGACCATGATCAAGGCGGCGCCGAAGAAGCGTGCAAGCACCGCGGCTGCCACTGCCTAATCCAAGTTCTCCCTGACCTCAGTTGAGGTTCTCCATTGCCCCTCTCGCGAAAGCGGAGGGGCATTTTTTTGGAATTCAGAGAAACATCTCGCTCCCTCAACTTAGCGGTCAAACGCCCTTGCAAGTGCAAGCCCCTTTCCCAAGGTAATCAGTTCGAATGTGTTGTCTCCCTTATGCATATGCGGGTAATGATTCACTGCGAAGTAGACTGTGTCAGGATTCGTTTTGAAGGCATCTTCGCAAGCGCCTTCCCAGCACTCGCGAATCTCTTCCCATTCGTTACTGACCTCCGGCCAGACGCAGACATCGATTAGCGGCCTGAGGGCTGGATGAAGGCACTTAGGCCACACCTGAGCCGCGATTGCCGTGGGTTTTGCCAAGCCTCGAAATGATCTTTTCAGCGCAACGTCGCGGAGGTCGGATCCAATGCCCTCGCGCTGCAGGTCCTGTCTTACTTCCCAGTCACGAACAAGCAGCAGGCGCCGCCACTTTCCATCAACGCTCAGAACGTCTTGGTCGACCAGGTCTACTACCGTCAGCCCGAGTTCTTGAATATCAGTTTGGTTTGCAGCGTCCATATCCGTCAGGAATTCGGACAGCGCACAGGTCTCTGGCACCAAACAGAGGACAAGACCGATCTTAGCTGCGAGCTTATCGTCATGATCGTGGAACATTGCTTCCACGTCGTAAATTTTGCAGGCGCTCTCAAATGGGTTATCCAGCCGAAATCGAAAGATCGAAAGCGCCAAGCCAGCTCCGAATTCTTCCCGAAACGTCACGCGCTTTGCATCGCTGTGAATCATCTCTCTAAGCTGGGATTCAATCTCTTCGGGGGTGCCGGTGTAGAGGCCATCAATGAATCCATCTTTGCCCTCAAACCTCAGAACTTGGTCCATTGCGCGCTGTTTCAGCAAGGGCCGGAACGCGCTCAGGACATATTCCGCGCAGAGTTCCGCAGTCTCTTTCGAGTATGCTTTTTCGAGTTCCTCGCGCTGCGCTGTTTGACGTGCTGACTTGGATTCAAAGATTGAACCCTTCGGTAACGCAGCCCATTCTTGCATTGCATGAATGGCATCCGCATGTGCTATCTGCCATCCGGTTGACTTAAAACATCCATCCTCGTTGGTCACGCCAAACTGCATCTCCAGCAGATCCTGGACCGTCAAGGAACTAAGCTCTGGTGGATCGATGAATCGTCCGTTTTGATACGGCTCATGGGAAAGAATCTTTGCAAGTGCGGAGGCCGGCCCCCATCCGCAGAGATTTTTCAGAATTAGATGGACGTGTTCACGTCTGTAGCCATTTCCCCCGTTCGCTTTTATATCGCTTCTGAAATAAAGGCGTTTGAGCACGTCCCTGCCTGCGTCTGTCACACCAAACGAGGCTTTGATTTTGGAATTGAGTTCAGCTAGGAATTCTCCAACCAGCGGAGATGCCAGAATTGATTCATTTGACAGTTGCCAAGTAGCCGCCCCCAACATCCAGCACTTAGGGTTTGAAAACCCTTGTGAGGGGTAGATCGAAGGGAAGAGCTTTACGAAAGCTTGAAGCTCACGCCAACTTGGGAACGAATGCGCTTTTGCGATCCAGTCCAATGACGCCGCATGGGTGAGGTGAACACCCCCGATTTTGCGCAGAAGCTCGGCTTTTGTGCGGGCAGCCTTTTCGCACTGATTTACGAACAAACTGCATTCGGCAGCTGTCTTCGGTACTTGAAGCCCGCCGACGCGGCAGGCTGACTCAAACTTCGCGGATGCTCCAACACTGTGGTCCGCATGGTCGCCAGACTGATTCATAACCTTCTCCGTAAGCAGCCTGGTCGCGTGCGCGCTGCATGGCTCACTCATGCTTGCCAGGCCGAAGTGGATAGGTTTCGGACAATGAAGGCAAACGAAATACAACCAGCCCAACTCTACGGGTGGATTTGGACGCGGCCTCTGGCTTTGCCAATGTGAGCGGCAGGCTTGCGCGGTAGCCCTAGAAATAATATAGCCGTTTCTTGGTCAAAAAAAAAGCCCACCCCGAAGGGTGAGCTTTGCGCTGCTTAGGCAGCAAGCAGGAGTAGATCCTGTTTCGGCGGGGTCTTTGCCCCGTCATAAGTCAGCTGGCGTTCGATGTCGATGCCGTGGCGAAGTTGAACTTCTGCCATTGCGCTGTCGATCTCGGCCATTGCTGCTTCCTGTTCCTCAGGCGGCAGGTTGCGGCCGATTTTCTCCAGCGGGTTGTTCCAGCGATTTCGCCCGCTACTGAGAGCCTTGACGAGTTCTTTCTGAAACTTCTCCGGCTTCTCGTACTGCGACCAGAAGTCCTTCGCCTGGGCCTGCGGATCCGTTTCTGGAGGCAGCCATCGACGCAGAGCCCCGACTCGCCGGTTGAAGCGGTCCATCAGTTCCTTGCTGCGAGGGAAAAAATGCACGGTTCCTATACCGCCATACCATCTGACCTCAAAGTATGACGAGGCAACCCCTGCAGTTTAGGGGCGCTTGGCCTGGCGCGCCAGCGATGGCGACCTGTTTGGCCACCCGTGACAAGTGACTTTGCGGAAAAGAAAAAGCCCCGACCAGGCGGGGCTTTTCCGGTTAGAGGCCAGCGTCAGTGCAAGTAGGCCTTCTTGATGCCCTCGATCAGTTCCTTGCCCTCAGCCTCAGGGAGCGCGATCTTGGCTCCGTTGTGGCTGAGGATCAGGTAGCCCGCGTGTGCGTGAAAGCCCTCAACTGGCTCGTTGGTGCCCTTTTGGGCGTAGGCCGCCGCCTGCGCCCGGGGGATGTGGACGGTCCAGCCGCAGCTGATCATGACCTCGGTTTCCGAGATGACGATGTGACCTTTCTCGATTTGCTTTGCGAATTCAAAACTGCTCATAAATTACTCCATTACTTGGCGCATCCAGTGCCGAACACAACGCTCAACGAAAACCTGAATGCCTCAAGTCTGCTTATTTACAGTTTGAGGTCAAGAAAATGAGATGTTTTTTTGAGGGGGTGAGGGACGGTTTTTTCGTCCCGTTTCACCTGGCCACCGGCAAGTCATTCCAGTCGGTCGTGTAGTTCTGGGTGCGCCGTTCCTGCTTGGGTTTCCACTCCTGCGCCTGCCCGCGCGCTGGCAGCCCCGAGCCAGCCAGGCGCACGGTGCCGCGGCCGTAGCGGTTGTTCAGTGAGTCCATGGCCTGCATGAGCCGGGCCCGCGCTGGCGCGGTGTCCTCCTCGAGCGCCAGTTCAGCCTGCGCCGGGTGGGCTTCGCTTCCCGTGGTCAGGTCCAGCAGCATGACCCCTGCGCGGCTAAACGCTATCCCATCGCGCCAGATCCGCTGCAGGCCGGCGGCGGCGGCGCCGGCGATGCGCGCGCTGTCGGCGCTTGGCCGGCGCAGCGGTACCGTGATGGATTGGCTGTACTGGCGCCCTTGGCGGAAGGGACTGGTCGCAGCAAACACCAGGACCTGGCCAGCCAGGCCGCCCTGCAGCCGCAACTTCGCAGCTGCCGCCTCAGCAAACGACACGACCGCAGCCTGCAATTCGTGTTGCATGGTGACTGGACGGCCAAAGCTGCGCGTGTGCGCGATCTGCTGCTTGGGCGGGGGCTCGGACTCCAGTTCAATGCATGCCTGCCCCTGCAGCTCGCGAACTGTGCGCTCCAGCACCACGGACCAGCGGCGCCGGGCCACGGCTGGGTCCATCCGGACCAGGTCCAGGACGGTCATGACGCCCTGCTCCTGCAGCTGCTTGCCGATGCGCCGGCCCACCCCCCACACCTCGCCCACTTCTGTCGCTTGCATCGCGGCATCGAGGTCGCTTTGCGGGACAGCGGCGAGGTTGAAGACCTGGGCGTATTCAGGCGGATAGCTCCCCGGCTTGCGGGCGGCCGACTTCGCGATAAGGCTGGCCAGCTTCGCCTGGGTTTTCGTCCTGCCGATGCCGATGCCGCACGGCAGGCCGGTCCACTGCAGGATGCGTTCACGATAGGCGCGTGCGCGCGAGGCGAGATCTCCCTTCACCCCATGCAGGGAAACGAATGCCTCATCGATGGAGTACTGCTCACAGTCCGGGCCCATGCTCTCCACAATGGTCATCACGCGGCGGCTCATGTCCCCATAGAGAGCGAATCCGGCGGAAATTCCAACCAGCCCGGCCTCGCGCTCCAAGTGCTTGATCTCAAACCAGGGCGCGCCCATCTTGATGCCCAGGGCCTTTGCCTCGTTGCTGCGCGCGACGGCGCACCCGTCCCCATTACCGAGGACAACCACTGGCCGTCCTTTGAGTGCGGGTCTGAATACGCGCTCGACGCTGACGTAACAATTGTCGATGTCGACCAGGGCGAACATGATGAAGCGGCGCTTCTGGACTCTGCTTACCGTAGCAGGATCAGCGCTTGAGGCGACGCACGATAGCAGTCACGACGCCGCAGATGGTCAACGTCTGGCCATCCTTCATGCGGATATCAGGGAAGGTCGGGTCGGCCGCGCGCAGGATTGGCGGCCCGCCGCGCTGGTGAAGAAACTTGACGGTGAAGTCGTTATCGACCTCAGCAATCACGATGTCGAGGTGGACCGCGCGAAGTGCCCGGTTCACCACCAGAATGTCTCCATCCATGATGCCGGCCGGTGCCATCGATATTCCTGCAGCGCGCCAGAAGAAGGTCGCCGCTGGATGGGTGATCAGCAGGTCGTTCAGGTCCTGGGGCGTGCAGTCAAAATCAGCTGCTGGCGAAGGGAAACCCGCCCTCACCGTACCGCTCATCATGGGCAGGGCCAGCTCCGAGCCACCCTGAAAAGGGGCGGACCCTGGCGGCTGCGGCTGGAGACTGTTCATTTATCCAGTATATCAGCCAAAGCCATACGAGATAAGGCCTCCAGCCTGATCGGTTGATCGAATTGACCTCCATGGAGCGTGCTCACTGGTTGCGAGAAGGCAAAAAAAATCCCGCCGAAGCGGGATTTCTCAGATGGGTGAGTTGTGTAGCGCCTTGATCCTCACGCGTGCCTCGCCCAGGGCGGGGAAGTTGCAGGGTTCATGGGCCGGCACGATCGAGCCGTTGACCAGCTGCCGATGCACCTGGTAGGGCGTCGCCTCGCCGGCGCCGGTGGCTCGCGAGATGAAGAGCACTCCACCGCTACCCTCGTACGCCACCTTTGGAAGGCGGCGCCCGGGGATGGACAGTGGGCTCTGCTGCTGTCGTTCGTGGTACTCAGCCACATCGGAAAACAGAATCGGTTTCACACGCAGCACTCCTCTGCCTGTTCAACCGTAGAAGCATCCACGCGTGCCCAAGCTTCATGGCCGTGCTCGAAGTCTTCATGCTTGCGCATGCAGACGAAACGACCATCCACTACTTGGCCTGCCAGGGAGACGTAAAACGTCTCCCCGACCTGTTTGAGCAGCCTGCCGTGCTTGGCCCGCCAGATGGCAGGCTCGCTCAGCTTAATGGTCGCGCCGTAGTAGCGGTCGATCTCGAGCAGCTTGCCTTTGACCACCTGTGTTTGCCCGTACAGGCCCACGCAGTGCTGGATCTCCAGCTGCTGGCCGACCTGCAGCTCAACGCCGTTTCGGTCGGTCACCGGGAGCGACGTGTTCATGCGAACATCTCCTCCTGCAGAGCCGGTTCAGGCGTGCCCTGCGGCAGCGTCCAGACCAGGTCTTCGCCACTCATCACGCAGTGCAGCAAGTAGATCTCATTCAGAGCCTTCGCTTGCGATTCAAGCTCACCGAACGTCACTGAGAAGTTCAGGTCAGTCTTGCCCAGCTTCTCGGCCACGTAGAGCAGGTTCTTCGTGCGGTAGTCCTCGCCTTCCTTCTCCACGTAGGATGAGAAGTCGATGACTGCGGCAGGATCGACCGGCAAAGCCGCCTTCGTCGCCGCGCGCAGCGCTTTGAAGTTCGCTCGGAAACTACCCGGGTGAGTCAACTGCTTTTCACCGTAGGCGGCGATAAAGCTGGAGACCACCGAGTGACCCACTGCCCGGAACGTCCCGTCGTCCTGACGGACCAACAGGCTGTCCCCGTGGATGCGGTACATGGTGGGCGGCGTGAAGTCGAGCTTTGCGGGCTCTGGCTCGTAGGCAAACCTCATGTCAACGCTGTCCAGGTTCTGGATCTCGCTTTCCTTGAACAGGCGCCACGGACCGACGTAGACCCGGTTCTTGCTGAAGATCGTGTGCAGGACCTTGAAGTCCGCAAACAGCGGAATCTCCATGGGCCCGACATCGAGCGTCGTGGCCACAACCGGGAATCCATCTTTGCGCAGGAAATCGAGAATGCGCGCGCGGATACCCTGGTCGGAACCCAGCGGCTTAAACGGGCCGAATTCCAGCTCGATCTTGCGATCCAGGATGGTTACCGGAGCCGACATCTCCTTGAGCCATGCGGTTGCATAGGCTTCAGGGGTCGTGGCACCACCTGAGACTTGAAGCAGACCGCCTTCTGCGCTGCTGGCCGCCCAGAAGATGTATTTGATCACGTCTTCCAGATAGCCAATGGCACAGCAGCCCCATATGGGGAGCCGTGGGAAGGTGTTCTTGCAGTACGTCTGCTCAAAAAGAACGTACGCAGTGCGGCCTTCGGGGGTCTTGAAGGCGGCTACCTTCTTTTGGACTGAAACAGTCGAACCCATTGAAATACTCCTGTGAAAAGGAGCAGCCCCACCGGGGTCTGCCCCTGGTGGGATGGGTGCCAGCGAATTGCTGGCGGGAATGAATGCAGGCGTGAAAGCCCGCGTTATGGCAATGCCATGAACGGAGTGATTTTCAGGGTTTTAGGGGCGCGCGTCCAACGATGGCGACCAGCTGCGCCGGCTCAGTCCGGATGGGTGGTGGATTGACGGCCGTCTTCTTGCCGGCGTGCCAGTTGGATCTGGGTGCGCAGTGCGCGGTTGCCACGCTCTACAAAACGAGCAAGTAGCCAGGCCCCCAGCGCCCCAAGGAGCAAAATGGCGACAAGTACGTTGGCCGGTGTGATGGTCTGCATGGGGTTCTTACGGTCGCTGGGTGAGGCTTGAGACATCAGGACGAGGGGAAGCCAATGCCACCGCGGCCGTTGCAGATCCCGGCATTGCCTCTGCCGTTGCCTTGTCGGCTTGAAGCTGTGTGAGGAAGGCTGCGACTGCAGCTACTGTGATTGCCGCGTAGGCAGCAGCAATGATGATAAACGGACGCCATTCGCGTTTGCTGCCGTTCGCATTTTCTGTCATGCCCCAATTGTCCTGTATGCAGCCGCCCGTTTCAAAGGATGCGGACCAGGAATGCCACGATGGCGGCGGTAGCGATCACACCGCCAGCGACGAATATTGCCAAGATCCCCAGCGCCTGCAACCGGCTGCGAAGGTTAGGCTTTCGGCCGGGCATGCCTGTGGCTGAATTAGGTGTGAGATTCAAGGTGCTTTGAGGCTTGCGCGGCCTTGTAAGCGCCGTAAAGCATCAAGGCGCAGCCGATCGCCAGAGCAAGATCGAGATAGTGCAGGTTTATTCGTTGATCACTTTGAGAGTGCCAGTATCGCTCATTGGCGTTCAAGCCAGATCTGGAAAGAGGGGCAACTCACCAGCTGGGCATCCATTGCGCGGCGGTAGCGCATGTACTGCTGGAACAGAGGGTGATTGCGGTCGTCCTTCTGGATCGGCGGCTGGATGGGAGCTTCACACGCAGGGTTGAGGTCGTAGGCTTGGATGCCCTCATCGCTGGCAGTTGTCATCGCGTCATCCATACCGACGGGCGAGGTACAGGTACTGCTCTGCCGTGATGTGAACAATGAGTGGGTCACAAGTGACATCCAGCCCGGCCGCGCGCAGACGCTTGGCCAGGCGAATTGCGACGCTGCGAGGGACGAGGCGTGCCTTGTGGCCGACAGGACGCCCAAAGACGTGCCCCGGAGGGTAGTGTCGGACCTGATACAGCTTGCGGGCTCTGGTCACTTTGCGATGGGTTGAGATGCTCATTGCGGGATGTGTTTGAAGGACTGATCCAAATTACCTCAGTTCAGCCATCTGTCAAGACGGAGGCTGTGGCGCTGCTTTACAGGTCCGTGGCCGTTTCGGCAATGAAATACCAGCGCTCCACCCCTTCCGGGGGCTGTGGCGCTTGAGCAAGCTCAATGGCCGGAACAGCCCGCATCCTGGGCACGACGAACCCAGCGGCGCGGCGAATGACACGATCCCTTGCTCGCGCCATCGAATACTCGGTTTGAGTCGAAGAGCTATAGCCGCTGCTTCCGAAAGCCTCAAGGATGTTGTCATTCGCACTGGCCGGCCTGCAGGGATTGAAAGCGCGCAACGGATTCGGTGTCGTGGTGCTGGGGCTCGATGGGTGTCAGGTTCATTTGCGGTTTTGCCTTCTGTGCGCTGCGGTCACGGGTGCGTGCTGCGTTAGAAATGTCACTTTCAAATTACCCGAGAAGACCCATCTGTCAACTGGTCGAGCTCAAGTTTTTGGCGCAAGGCGCGCGTCCCAGGCCCTTGACGGCAGGGTTTCCCGTCATAGGATGGTTTGAGGCCTGCGATGAAGGGCCGTATCTAGCCACTGACCCTCCCATGCCATCCCTGATTCAGATCAACGACTACGAGCCCATGTTGCAGGCCTATGCAGCGAACGAGGGCGCGATATCCAACGAACTCATCTACGAAAGCCTGAGCCTGGCGCAATCACTGCCTGCAGGAACTTGGGACTACAAGCTCCCAGTCGGCGTGAGTGGTCGCCGGCATAACGTCCACCGGCGCCAGGTGCGCTGGCACCAGCAGACCTTGAAACGGCTTGGGCTTATTGAGCGCGCGCCGGGCCCGCGAGGACACTGGCGGGCCACTGAGAAATTGCGCGAGCTGCAGGAGGCCAAGCGTGCGGATGGCGAGAAGGAGGACCTGACGCGCATACCGTCAAAGATGGTATTGCTGGGGTTCAGCACGGATCTGGGCGTGGCGTTCTGGGGCGATGCCATGGATGTCTTCACGCGCATTGATGAACCTATTCACCTGTGCATTACCAGCCTGCCCTACCCGCTTCGCAAGCCCAGGGCGTACGGCGGGCCGACCGAGGCTGAGTACGTGGACTTCACCACCCGCCTGATGGAGCCCATCGTGAAGCTGATGGCCCCGGGCGCGTGCATTGCGCTCAATATCTCGAATGACGTGTTCGAATCGAAGATGCCGACCCGAAGCCTCTACCGTGAGAGGCTTGTTCTTGCCCTGCATGATCGGCTTGGTTTGCACAAGCTTGACGAGTTGGTGTGGAGGAATAGTACGAAGGCCCCGGGCCCCATACAGTGGGCAAGCAAAGAGCGCTACCAGCTGAATGTTGAATGGGAACCCATCTACGTCTTCACAAACGACCCACTCAAGTGCAGGGCTGACAATCGCCGCGTGCTGCGCCCGCACACCGAAGTGCACAAGAAGCTGATCGCGCGTGGTGGCGCAAAACAGAAGAAGACCTACGGTGATGGCGCGAATCGCCTGCTCCCTGGGGCGTTCTCCAACCCGACCGAGGGGGCCATCCCTCGCAACGTACTGCAGTTCCCGCACCGGTGCCCCAGCCAGATCGAGCTGCGCAAGCGGCTTGCGGCTGCTGGCCATCCGATCCATAGCGCGACCATGCCGCTGGCCCTGGCAGAGTTCCTTGTGAAGTACCTCAGTGAAGAGGGCGACCTGCTGGTGGATATCTGCGGCGGTTGGTTGACCAGTGCCCTTGCGGCTGAGCTCAACGGCCGGCGCTGGATTACGACCGAGCTATTCGGTGAATACGTAGCCGCGGGTGCGCTGCGCTTCGAAGGTAGGCCCGGGTTTCACTCGCAGATTGAGCTGCCAATGGCGGCAGAAACTGACTTCTAGCACGCCATGAAAAAAGCCCAGCCATCCGAAGATGCTGGGCTTTCTCATGTGGGTTAGAACAGTTGTTCTTGCTTGGCGCTGCTGCCAGTCTCTTTCGAGATGACTGCCTTCGCCTTCGCAATGCGCTGTTCTGCTTCCTCGAGCGTCAGTCGAGGATTCCAGTGACGGCATTCGGTGACAGACATAGCTGCCATCTCAGCCTCAAACTGGAGGTTGTAGGTTCGCGCTTGGGCCTTGGTCATCCGCATGTCACGACTCCGTTGAGGTGTCGGACTGCGGCTCCCTTGCGTCGGCGCGCTCAATGTGCAAACCGCCTTCGACACGGAACGCAACCATATTCGGCTTGAGGTATTGAAGGTCCGAATCGATCGCGTAGCAGTTGCCCTTCTCCCAGTATTCGGGATCATCGATGTAGTTGCCTCCATCGACTCTTTGGTAGCGGTTGTCGATCAGCTCCTGCAGCTCACCCGGTGTGATGTCGGCAGGCACCTCGACAAGCTCGGTGTACTCTACGCGGGTCAGGGCGGCCAGTCGGACCTCGATGATCTTGGTCGTGGGTTTGTTTTCAGTGGTCATGGATGTGATTCCAGTCCCCACAGACACCAATCTTGACTTGGCCGGTACCCTGGGCGTGAATACCTCGCGCACCTGGCGGTCCAACCCATCGGACTCCTGTCCTACTTCCTTCAACGCGCGCTGCTGGTTGTGCACGGCGTTCTCTTTGGCCAGGGGCAAGTGGTCCCTGATGTGTTGCGGCAGCTTCGTAGATGGTTCTTGATCCATGAGATCGCAGAGCTTATCCGTTTAGCTTGATGTGTTGCTCAAGAACCGCCCTGCCCTCGGACGTCAGTTCACCCTCAACGCAGAGCCAACCCCGGCGCTTGAGCGACAGGATGGTTCCGGTCAGTCCGCCCTGGTCAGAGCGGCTGTTGCAGTGGAAGTCGGCAGGCCGGCCAAGCGCCAGGTTGCGCAGAACGCGAAGCTGCGCCGGAGATGGCTTTTTGGCCTTGGGTGTCGTGTGCGGGCTCATGCTGGGTTCACCACCCTGTAGCTGATGGCCCATACCCAGGGGTTGGCCTCCCAGCTGCCCGGGCCGTTGATCTGCTCCCAGAGAATCCGAAACAGTTCATAGGCGCTGTCGTTGAAATGGATCTTGCCGTCTGGCATGCGGCACTCGTAGACCCCGTAGCAAGCGTCGGAGCGTCGGACTTGGCTCGAAATCCTGATCCCTTCCAGAACTGCGTCCACCTCGCTGATGTCCTGCAGCCGCTCAATACGCACGTCCAGGACCTCATCGCGTGCCTGGATCAAGTGCTTGGGCATGAACCTGGCATGCCGGTACCGGCCAAAGTCACTTGGCGGCGCGCCCTGGGCATCCAGCCAGATGGGGGCACCCTGTGGGATGGAGCTGGGCGGTAGGGCGTCGAATTCGAGCGGCGCACGCCAGGGCTGGGCCGGCAGGATGGTGTCTCCCCTGATGCCATACGGGGAGCGGATCGCTTTGGCGCCATGGCGCGGCGTGGAGTCCCCCTTCGGGTAGGGAAGCCACATGTCGTCGGCATACCCGCCGTCACTAAGCTTGCGCCTAGCCAGAACGCGAATCTCTTCGTCCGGTGCAGGTTGGTGTTTCAGAGCACGGCGGGTGCAGGTCTTGTGCCCGAGGTAGCGGGCCTGGGCCATGCTCAAAGAGTATGAGAGCCGGATATCAGCCATACGGTCAGCAACCCGGCGCCGAAGTGTTGCCGGCGGCCGTGAACTTGGCATATGCCGCGCGCAGCTTGCATTCGGGGCAGGCGTCACCACCGCCCCAGTGTTTGCCCTCGCCAGCCTCACCCCAGCCCCCGCCTTGGTGGCTCAGATCCCAGCAGGGATTCAGCACGTCGTTTTGGCAGAAAAGCAGACGGCGGTTGTGCATCAGTGAGGCTTCGCGCGCCTCAACGTAGGTCAAGGCGATCACAGGCCGGATAGCCGCGGCGAGCTCGTGGTCCAGTGGAGTCAAAATTGAAGGTGTCATGTTCATGTAGCGCTCAGTCCTCGGTGACTTCTGTGATGCAGTCCAGGGCGTCCTGCAGTGAATCCACTGCCCCATCCAGGGAGTCGAGGCCTTCTTGCATGGCCATGCCGGTAGTGCCGGACTGCAGGGATGCGGGCATGTTGTCCAGCGCCTCCTGCTCTTCATCGCGAAGGGCTTCGAGCTCGGTGTGAAGGGCTGAGACCTGCGCAGAAATCTCTGCCAGGCGTTTTCGGCGTTTGTCGTTCATGTCAGGCCTCCCGCCTCTGTTTCCAGATTTCACTGGCCTTGCGGCGAGTGACTTCTACCGCGCCAAGAGTCACTGCCGCCAATCGACGGGAAGGGGTCAGGTCGTAATGGGGGGCGATCCGGTGATGCTGGAACCACTCTCGCTTCATGCCGATGCTCTTTGCGAAGCTGTGCAGCTCTTCCAGGTCCCCGCTGTCTGTGAACATGTGGCAGCTACGGACTTCCCGGCCACGCATGACCCAGCCCCACGCCACCAGCTGGTCGACGTAGATGGTCATGTGAGCGTGGGCGTGGGCCGATTGCCTGACGCAAGGTCGCGCAGTTGCTCAACCTGCTGGATGGCCGGCAACAACTCGCCCTTGAGGGCGTGGGCCAGTTCGATGAGCAGCCATTGGCTGGTCTGGTGTGTCGTGAGCGCGTCTCGAATCGGCTTGCACAGAGGGATGTGGAGGTCTTCGACCTCGGCACGCGCGCGGCGGGCCAGGGCCAGACCACGGCGGCGCTTTTCCTGCAAGGTGATCTGCAGACCCTCTTCGGAATCCACGGTGGTGCAGGCCTCGAAGACGAACTGTTCATCCAGCAGCTGGGACAGTTCAGAGACATCACTCAGAGTGAGCCGGATGACGCCGCGCTGAGCCGCATCGAGCGTTTTGGCCACCCACTCGGGGTCGCGCCGCATGACCGGGGTGTAGGTTGCCGTGGCCACTCCTGGCAATGCCCCTTCGTGGGCCCAGATCGTGGCCGGCCTGTTCTCTGCCGCGACGGTGCCGCCGCCCTTCTGGCCGGTCAGGCGCGGCAAGACGGGCTGCATGTCCTCTGCAAGAGATAGCTGTTCGGGGGCGCGGCTTCGTGTACTCATGTCTGAAATTAGTTTGCCCCAGAATTTACGATTGGCAAGTGATGCCGCCCAGCTTCGTTGCTCTACTATTTGCGCATGTGTAATCTCTACACCCCACCCCCGCGCCAGGTCATTGAGCGCATCTACGGCGTTGTCTCTACAGGTGGCGAGTACGGCTCCTACGTTGCCCCCCTCAAGCCCGGCCCCTTCGTCATTCCGGGGCGGGTTATGGTTGGTCAATGGGGAATGATTCCCGAGGCCTCCCCTGGGCGCATCCCCATGACGCGACATGGAATGCGGCTCAGCACGAACAATGCTCGGCGCGAGACCATCGGTAGTGCGGCCACATTCAGGCGCTCATGGGCGGAAGGTAAGCGGTGCTTGATCCCGGCTTTGGCATTTACGGAGCCCTACTGGGCACCAGGCGCACCAAAGAGCATCAGCTGGGGGTTCAGGCGCTCAGATGGCCAGCCGTGGGCGCTGGCAGGCCTATGGGCCGAGTGGACCGACCCCGAGACGGGTGAGGTCGTGCTCAACTACACCATGATCTTAGCGGGCGCTGAAGTTACTTAGCTCGTCTCACTGTTAGATTCCCGTATTTCCTGATTTGCCTCTTAGAGGCGAGTAGCGGGAGCCGATTTGGGGAGCTGGTCGGCATCATTTGCCAACCCGTTTACGGGGGAGCAAAATTCTCCCACCTTGGAAGTCCGCCCTATGGGCAGGCGATCAGGGTGCCTCCTCAGTCGAGGCATGTACCCATCAAATCCACTGCGGGAACCCCCGCCTCAACTCAAGTTGAACCCCCACGCGCTGAGACATATTTGTCCTTTGCCCGTGGACGCCTGACGCTCCAGTACGGAGCGCAGTCTGAGCCTCTAAGTCCCGGATCTGCCGATTGCGCGTCCTGGGCATCTGATTGTGCGCTTGCACTCCCGGCCGGTCCCTTTCGGGCGTCCCGAAGCAAAGCGCGCGTTGCATCGCCGGCCCTGATCAGCCGTCAAGTCGCAACGTGAGTTCCGCGCTCCGTACCCAGACTTCCTGTGGTCTACGGAGCGCACCTTTTATTCCAATCGCCCATTTCTGTTTTTCGGGAACGGTCTGTTGCGCTCGTTGCGCCAGCCGGTCCCACCGTAAGGAGTCTCCTATGAGCCAGACCCTGTCCCACGCCTACCCCGCCGCCTTCACTGGCGCTTTTGCCGTTGAGAAAAAACTCGTCGCCCAGCGTGACGAGGCTTTGGGCCGCGCCGACGCCGCCACCAAGGCATTGCACCAGCTGCGCACCAACCGGTGCGGGGCGAGCTGCCTGCGCGATCTGCTGCGCACGGTTGTCCTGCTGGGGATCATCTTCGGGCTGCCGGCCGTGATGCTGTGCACCGCCCAGTACTTGCCCAATGAATCGACCCAGCTGCCCGCGATGCTGGCCCTTGGGCTGTCCTGGGTGGTCGCTTCGCTGGTCGTGCGTCGATTCTTCTTCGACCAGGCCTAACCCCTTCTTTCCCCACTTTAAGGACATTTCTATGCGCCACCCCTATTTCGCCGCCGTTGCCACCGATATCGTTGGCAATGTCAGGACCTTTAGCGCCGGCCAGGTCCCGCCCGATGCCCTTGACGACGAGCGTGAAGGTTCTCTACCGGATCTGGAAGGCTGGTCCGTGACGCGGTTTGCCAGCGGCGAGATCGCGGTGTGCGCGCCCGGCTGTGACCCCGGGGCCATGACTCTGGGCCCCAAGGAGCGCTCCATTGCCGGGAGGCTGCTGTTCAAGCTGGCAAGTGACTTGTTGGATCGGCAGGAAACCGCTACCACCACCTGACTACGACCACGCGTCAGAATGAGAAAAGCCGCCCAGGGGCGGCTTTTTCTTTGCGCAGGCAGATGCTCTTCCTCCTCGCAGTTGCTGAAGTGTTCGGAGGGGACCTTCACGCGCAACCACGAAAAGTGCCATGGCGATACACCAGCCGATGGCCCCCAGCCCCATGATCGGGATCGTGAAGCTCGGCCAGAAGGTCAGCAGGACTAAGGCGGCGAAGAGGGATCCGGCCTGCAGGGCAAGTGCCAGGCGCAGCTGGTTGCGGGTCGCTGGCTTGAGGGAGATGTTTTTTCGCTTGTCGGCTGGGGACAGCACGGTCGGCCTTTGTTAGTTGGCTTGCTGCCAGCCCTTCTCAGTCTTCATGAACGCAACCCCATAGGTGCGATCAAGCTCGGTCCCTGCTGCTTGGCCATCTTGCAGGCCGAAGTTCACGTCAGTCATCAGATAGTGCCATCCGGCCAGATAGGAGTTGAATCGCAGATTGCGGCCCTCCCCCTTCTGAAGTCCGTTGATGTATTCATCTGCGCTCTTGGAGCTCTTGATCAGTGCATCAAAACGCTCTTTGGCCCCGGGCGTGTTCCATACCTGTTCTGCGCGAACTCGGATGCCCATGTTTACCTGCATCAGTTCCAGCTGGCCCATCCGTCCTGTCTTTGCAGTCGCATCGATGTGCTCCTGCTCGAACTTCTTTGCGACACCAAGGGCGATGTCGGCGAACGAACGATCCAGTTTGACCTTGTACTTGTAGCGCGCGATGTATCGGTTCTGAGCGTTTTGATCAGGCCAGCCGTTGTCGTATTCGAACTTCACGATGGACATGCCATCCAGCAGTTCGTTCGTCGCTTCCTTGCGCACAACCTGCTCTGTCAGTGACTTCGGCGGGGTGGACGGAACGCCGCAGCCCACCATAGCGGCGGTCAGGCCCAGCAGGGCGATGGAGAGGATCTTCTTCAACTTGTGGTGCATGGTGCTTAGTTGCTTGAAAGCAGGACCAACGTCTTAGAGGCGTCAGCGCTCAGCAGACTCTTCGGGTAATCGGTCAGGAATTTCTGCAGTGCGGCCTTGGCCTGGGGCTCGTGCCCCTGCTCAACGTGGTCGAGAGCGGCGGTGAAATCTGCGTACTCGCGTGGCGTGACGCGGCTCTCGCCTTTCCAGTAGACGCTCTCTGCGTCGACGTTGAGCCCGCGCACCCCACTGATGGCGGTCGTAGGCGTCAAGGCTGAGCGGTGGGGGGTGAGTTGTTCCAGCTTCATGCGCAGGCGCTGCAAGAAGGTCCCCATGGGCCTCGTATCCTGCAGAACGACAGATTGGGAAGGTACCCCCGCATCATTCTGTGAGGGCGAGGCCTGTGCGGCCATGGATGCCGCAGCGATGGCTATTGCGATCAGTGAGAGTGACTTGTTCAACGTTTGATCCTTGCAACCTGGTAATGCCCTGCGTGGCGTTGGGGGTTCGAAACCCTGGGCTCAAATGCCGCTTAGTTCGATGTGGCCTCGCGCAAGCGGAGGAGCTCTTCGGTGACTTTGCTCTCGATCTTCATGAGAGCCGTACCAGCATTGCGCGCGCTCTTGTCTGCCCCGCTAAAGAAGTCGCTGGCGATTCGTTTGATGTCAAGCAGGAGTGCTTCCTGGTTAGTTTGCGAGGGTTTCATATCCATGCTGTGGCCTGGTCTGTGAGGTGGTCGATTACGCGGTTACCGGCTCATCGGCGAGCGTTGTTACGACCACTATGTAGTTGCGTGCGGTCGGCACAACCCTGCCAACACGGAAGACGAACGCTTCACGACCGTCGTCTAGTACGTGATCGCTCGGCTGCACCTCGGTGCGCGGGGTCAAGGTCGGCTTCTCATCATGGACGTAGACATCAATGTCTGCATCGTGGTCAAGACAGCTCAGAAATTTGGAAAGGACCGCGTCTGTCTTGGTATTGGGCAGAAGCCTGATTCGACGGGCGGTGGGCAGGATATTCATAGCGAAACGCAGCCGCGGAATGGCAGCTAAAGTGATCCGGAAATTGTCCTGTTTGGGTGACGCGTCACCCCCACGTTCAACGGGGTGCATTTCACTTGTAGAGCCGACGTTTGATTGCTCTGTTTCACGATGCGGCATCACATCCGTGCTGGATCGCTTGCGCCGCGTTGCCCATGTCGTACACTAGGGGCTCGTTTGATGCTTGCATCATTCGCAGTCCTTGTGACTGCAACCATTAGGTAGCTGGGCATGCCCTTCTACCGACACCAGAAATGGTGGATTGCTGCTTGCTGGCCATGTGCCAGCAGCCACGGCTTCTCGGCGCTTAGGTCAATTTTTGGTTCACTCCCGAAATGGACTCTCCTAACGCCGCGCCGGGAAATCGGCAGTCATGGAGCTCCTGGCGGAGCCGGTGCGAGTCGTCCTTTGTGTGCTTTCTATCGAGAGTGCAGAAGGGGCGACTTGCCCGGAACCTGATAGGAGAGTCCCATGTCTGCAAACGGTGTGAACGTCAAGGTCAGCAAACAAGAGCTGGCCCAAGCTGGTATCTCGCCGGCCGATCTGGTCTGGATCAAATCCTGCCGCAATTCGGCCGTGCGTACGACCCCGAAGTTTCAGCAAACGCTGACGAAGGTGAACAACTTTCTGACCTCGCGCGCTGGCATGACGGGGGCAATTGGCTTTGCCGCCTGATACCCATTCCCACAGGCCCGGGGGAGCAGAAATGCTCCCCCGTTGTCATTTGTGGTCGCCCATTCTGCTGCGCACTTGCGCTTTCTCACTTTCGTGAGAACCTTTCCTTGAATCTCCCGGTTTTCCACCCACAACGCTCAGGCTATCGCCTTGTGACGCAGCCGCGCACGTGGCACGATCCCCAACGCTATGTCTACTGGCACCTTTAGAAGACCCTCCACTCCCGCCCCGGTCAACAACAGGACCAGGCACTGTGACACATGCGATAAAGACCGCCCCGAGGCTGGCGGTGTCGAAACGTCACCTGGCAAGTGGAAGTGCGCCGGGTGCTGGACCGGCTTCAAATCTCGCAAGCTGCCTAGCCAGCGCTGACCACCCATGAGCTGGCAGATCTTCGGTCCCTACGAGATGGAATACCGAGGTCGGCCGCACCGTTTTTTGGAGGTCGAGTCCGATGACCCCCTGGAGTTCGACGCCCTGGTGGCGAAAACCAAAAACAAAGGCTGGGACCTCTACGTCAGCGGAACTCGCCCCGGACTCCCTGTTCAGCACGTTGCTATGCTCTGCAAGCCAATCTCTGGCAGCGCCTCTCTTTAATTCGATCTCGCAAAACATGCGCCCAATCCTCGCCCTCTTCGCAACCATCGCCCTTTCTGCCTGCGCCGCTAGCACTCCGGTGTCAGATCAGACGACGTCTGCAACAACTACCCGCCCCGACCACCCAGGGCTGCAAACCTGCAATGACTTCAAGGCCAAGGTTGTTGGGATGGAGGTCAGCACAGCGATGACTGAGAGCACGAAGCTCAAGCTTCGCCTCTTTGTTGCCTCAATGGATGGCGCTTACCGCCCCATGACTAAGGACTATCGGCCCGACAGGGTTGCGGTAGACGTGGTGGCCGGCAAAGTCACTGTCGCGCGCTGCGGTTGAGTCACCCTCGAGCTTGACCGATGTGCTGTCCGTGATAGTCTGGATTCCATGACGGCGCAAAAGCAGCCGATGACGAAAGAGAGCATGCAATGATGGTGATCGAAGGAACGATCCGGATGTCGGATCAGGAGTGGCAGCAGTTCCAGCGCATGAACTGGGCCCCATGGCGCCCGCGTACACCCGCCGAGTTCAACGCCATGTGCGACTTGGCCATGGCGCGACACATTCACGAAAACACGGACGGCCTGGGCGAGGTCTACGCCAAGTCCACGGCGCAGATGAAGTTTGGCCCCAACGGCGAAGTGAACTTCCCTGCTGATAAGCGCCGCGAGGACTACGCCAAGGCCCATGGGCGCTGGCCCAGCAACAGCGAACTGGCAGATTTCGATTCAACGGCCAAGGACACCAGCCCCAGCTTCGCGCCGGCACTCTCCCTGGTCAAGAAGGGCTGACGCCCGGTCCTATCAAGCCCCAAAAGCAAAACGCCCCGCGCAGTACTGCCGGGGCGTTTTTCATTCTGTCTCACAAAGAGAAAAGCCCCACAGACTTTCGTCTGTGAGGCTCGTCTTCGGCAGCTTAGGACTTCACGTCCGGGCCACCATCTTTCGTCACTACGCCAAAGGCGTTGGCAAAGGCCTCCTTGAGCGCCCTGCCATCGATCAGCCCAGCCTCACGGATGTGCTTGGCCAGGTCGTCCCACGTTTGCGGGCTTTCCAGGTCGGCTGCAGCAAACCGCGGTTGGCTGTACGACTCGCGATGCTGGTTCCAGGAGCTGGTCCCATAGACCAAAGCCAGCTGGCCCGCATTCGCGTCACGAAGACTGCTGCGCACGTTGCTCAGATCGCTCTTGAGCAGTGTGGCAAGCGTCGCCCCCAGGATCCCGCTTACCGCGGAATCCCACTCAGTGAGAAGGCTCTCCCGCTCCGAGTCATCGTAGTTGTCGTGCTCGTCGCTGAAGTCGCTGTAGAAGTCGATCGGTTCGTCAGCCGCGCGGTTGTTGCGCGTGACAAGACAGACCGTCCCTTCATTCTCGTCGGTGTAGGCAATCCAGTCGGTTGTGATCTTGTCTTCGAGTCCGAAGGCAGGATCCACATTGCTGGTTACCTTGACAGTTACCGAGTCCACCACTTTCATGACGACCTCGTACTGACCGATGTAGAACACTTCCTTGCCGATCACTTCGCTGTGCGTGACATTGACATCCAGATCTTGCCAGTTCACCAAGGAATCGAAGATCCAGTGGTTCGCAGTAAGCCCCGTTCCATCGCCCAGCGAGTAGATCTTCTCACGCTGCATCATCTTGAGCAGCACGCCGTCATTCTCATGTGCTTCGTAGCTGCTTCCAGCTGCGCCGCTCCAGATTTTCACCTGGCCGCTGAGAACTTCTTCTCTGGTGACCAGGGAAGCGAGATCATGCGCTGCGCCGAAGGCTTCATCATCGCGGTAGTGAACAGCGTCCACCTTCTGCAATGTCCAGCCCGGTAGATAGGGGATGTCATCCATCAGGTTCATCGCACCGTAGTCCTGGCAGGTGTTCCAGTACTTGAGAACGAATTCCGTCTGAGGCATCTGAGCCTTCTTTGAAGCGAGAACTTGCACCACCAGGGCGCGGTGCGTAGCTCTGAGCCCTGAAAGCTGCTTATCACCGTCATACAGGGCCTTGCGGTCCGGCATCTGGGCAACGAAGCGGGTGCTGTCGAGGTGCGCCACCCGCAGCTCGTCGCCGTAGATGGTGTTCTCAATCGGCAATCCCTGCAGGTAGAACGCCCAGTCAGAGAAGCTACGCCTCGGCTGTGGGTTCGGCTCCCCGGTGGTGATGAGCAGATCATGGATGTGACCATACTCGGTCGCCACCGTCGTGATGTTGTCCATCGCGTGGGGTCGCTCATAGTCCACGCCGTTGAGGGCGACAGGGATGGGGAAACCCCGGCTGAAGCCTTTCAGGCGATTGTCGATGTTGGTGTCTTTGACAGCCTTCGGCATGCCATTGATACTTGTCTCCAGCAGGTCCTTGTTCAGCCCTTGCAGGATGATCGAGGTTCCCTTGCGGTACAACGTCCCCTTGAGATCGATCTTGCGCTTGTTGACGATGTCATCCAGCGTGGCTTCGAGGGTGTAGCCATTCGAGATGATGGTGACCTTCTCGCATGCATAGAACACGGAGAAGAAGCCCATTCCAAACGGCTTTTCCGACAGAGTCGTTTGCTCTTCCCAGTCGCTTTCGCACAAGGCGATCAGCGTGGAGAAGTCCTGAATGCCGCGGCCGTCATCCACCACGGTCAGCTCGCGCTTTTCCGTGTCGAGGGTGAAGTCAATGCGGGAGGCGCCGGCGCGGCGCGCATTCTGCATCAGCTCGCCCAGCATGGAAAAGCTGGAGGCAAACAGATGCTTGAGCGAGCTCAGCAGGCGCTTGTCGTTGACCGTGGCCACGACGTGGGTGGTCTCGAGGTTGGTTTCGGTTTGATTGCTCATGTGGTTCCAAAAAAAATGCGGGAACCACTAGCCCCATCGGGAAGTGATTCCCGCGTGGGTTCGGCCTGGTTGGCCAGATTGAGTTATGCCGTCAGGATGACGGCGGTACCGGCGATATGCCAATAACGGGGAGATTTTCCCGGATTTCAGCACAAGTGGCAATTGATCGAGAACAGTTGCTGACGGTCCTGAGTAACGCCCCTTTCGAGCTTCGCGTGGCTAACCGTACAGCCCGAGAAACTGGGAGCTTACTCATTCGACCTGAAGGAGATCACGCATTCCCAGAATGATGTCCATGAAGACTTGGGCGGCCTTGATGCTCTCTCTTCCATTCGGGTACTGCATCCAGCCGTCTTGAACTTCATCAAATGCTTCCTCATCGGTGAGCAAGGTCAGGAGGTGGTTTTCCTGGTTGCGCTCGGTCATGATCACGGCGATGAAGTTTTCCAGACCGCGGGCAAAAAGCTCGACAGGGCTGGTGTGCACGGCATCACCTGATTCGTAGCAATTTACCACCCAAGCTGGGCCCTTTGGGTTGACTCTGAGCTGGCCGCCTTCTACCTTGATGTCGCAGTAGCGCTGCCAGTTGGAGTAGCCGCGTAATACAGGTCGCTGGATTTCATCCGAATGGATCACTGGTATCTGGTCCAGCGACGTGCCATGGAAGCGAGCGTAGGTCGAGAGGTAGGGGCCGTCTTCGCGCAGGGCGTGCCCGATGGGACTGGAGGCCATGGCCATCTCAGGGGTGTGCGCTATCAGGTTGCTGTTGAAGTGATCAAGTGCCCTGGCAAAGGCAGGCGTGAGGTTTAGGGTCTCAGCGGTGTCTCCCATGACGTAGATGGTTTTGGTTACGCGGTCATAGCTGATGCCAGAGGGGTGGAGCCCGCGTACCCCGATGCCGATCTCCAGTTGAAGAAGTCCAAAAAGAGACGGGAAGTTCCCCGGCATGCCGGTTGTGTCGCTCAGATCGAAACATGCATCAAATAGCATGTCGGTGAGGATTTGCAGGTTCTGCTTACGCACCATGGCGTCAGGTCCTGTGTCCACGTCGCTGTAGCGCACGCTCTTGAAGCCGTAGCGCTGCTGGATGTCTGTGAGTGTTTTGCCCATTGAGTTTCGTTGGCTGCTTCCCTGGCGCTTAGGACGTTTCACCAGGTGCTCGACCATCTGCCCGCGGCTTTCATCGTAGCCTCTGAATTCTCGATCGCCGCCGAATACGTACTTGCTGGCCACGGCCATGGCATCTTCGTAGCTCTGAAATCTCTCAGAGCTGAGGTATATCTCCACGTTCCGCTCACTTGACATCCGCAGTATCTGCAAAGGTCTCCAGGATACGGTTGTATCGACTTCGAGGGCTGCGCCGACGGCCAAGTCGCAGTTCACCAGCGGGTTTTGAGCCCAGCCCCAGAGAGCCAGGTTGTCGTAGCGGAAGCTGTCAAAGGTGTCCAGGTCGCAGACGTTGCCGTGCCCATGGCTGTTGTCCCGACTGAGGGCCATTTGGATATGCCGCTCTATGCCGTCGGCCATGGTGTTGTCCACCTTGGTGCCGCGAGTTTCAAGCATGTGCTGTTGGATTCTTTTGAGCGCACGCTCCAACACGGTTTGTGCCAGTAATGCGGCCGGTACCGCAGTGTCGCTCATCACTTCATCACGCAGCGCGCGCACGGACTCGATATAGACCAGATCAGCGTACCCCTGCATCTCGGGATGCTCGCGTGTGACAAGAGGGGCCTTGAGTGCGATACGCGGGTAGATGACCATCATTCGAGCCGCGGCGGCCGAACCGTGCTTGGAGGCGACAGTGTGCCAGATGGTCTGGTCTTCACCGCGTCGATCCCCCAGCGGCCAAATGGCAGAGAGGCTGGGAGACTGATTGAGATCTTTCGCGTTCATTTGGGATTCATCTTGAAAATGAGACCTCGATTTTCTCGGAATCTGAGACCTGTGACAAATGATCCGGAACACCAACACCATTCTTCTTTGGCAAAAAAAATGGCCACCCCGAATTGAATCGGGATGGCTTTCAAAAAGTCGCTTTTTTGGATTCACCGGCAAAACCGGTGTGCACTATTCGTGCGTCGCAATCGCCTTGAGCTTGGAGGTCTGTTCCACGACCCACTCGCGCAGGCTGCGCGTGGTCACACCAGACGCGACGGCCTCTTTCCAGACTTCCTGGGTGTAAACCGTCCGAGCGGCGTTTCTGGAGGTCATGATGACTTCCATCGGCCCCTTGGGGACGACCAGCAAGTTGGCCTCCAGTTCGTCGGCCGCGCGCTGCATCATCTCCTGGCTGATCACCACCTCGTCGCCCATGAAGCGGAAGGCGAAGTCCTCAATGCCATTGCCCAGACGCCACAAAGCGTCGGAGCCTGCGCGCAACTCGGTGAGCAGCTCTTCGAACAGCGCATCATAGGCATCGAGCTCTTGGCCTGCAAAGCAGCCAACGCTGATGACTGCTCCAGGAGATGCCTGTACGCGGTACAAGCCATCGTCAGGGAAGCTGGTCTTGAGTTCGCGAGCCATTTCGAGTTGCACGGCGGCGCTCGGGAAAGGCCCGACCAGGATCGGAGTCACGTCTTCCTCCGTGTGGAGCACGAAGTACTGCCGTTGGACCTCGGGAGCTGCTTCAGCCGCGGCCAAAGCATCTTCATCCTTCTGCAGCCGCTGAACCTCGGCCACCAGGTAGTGGGCCAGGGTACGTGCCAGTGCCTTTTGCTGATCTGCCTCAGGGTACTCGCCTGCAACTTGGCTGTTCCTGGTCCCGAGGTAGGACTCGACTTCAAACTTGCAGTTGGCCACGGCGGTCTTGACGATGCGCGCGAGGACTTCGTTGAGTTCGTCAATCGCGTCTGCTTGCTCCTCGGTGTGCCCGAAAAGCGTAGGCACTTCGGCGGCGTATTCTGCACCTTCAGAACGCAAGTCCCAGACATGATCGTCTTGGTACATCGCCCCGATCCGCACTTCACCCGTTACCGAGTGCAGCATGACAACCAGCTGAGCTGGGAGGCGGCGCGCAAGGTGTGCGGTGGAGATTGATTTCATAGTGGTCTTTCATATATAGGGACCACTGCCCATCGGGCGCGTAGTCCCGATGGGTGGAAAAGGTGAATGTCGACACAAGGTCGGCGATACCGGCGTAATGCCAATAGCGAGCGAATGGTAAGGTTTTGCCCAGGTGCTGGCAAACGATGAACACCATTGCTTGAGAAGGATGGGGCGAATGCGACGCCACAAAAGAGAAAGGCCCTGGTGTTACCCAGGGCCTTTCATCCAGTATGGACGGAATCGAACCGACGACGCATCAGCTGTCAAAGCCGACCGCTCTACCTACGGAGCTTCATACCTTCCATGAGATCTGCCGAAGCAGTTTTCGCAATACCGATTTCTCAGCTTTGAGTTGACGACTCAATTGCAAAGGTCCTCTCCAGGACCCCGTCACTTGTCAGTGCACCGTGCGGGTGAACAGGGCAGGCTGGGCCTGCTTGCGCTCACCGTAGAGGAACACCTCGAGCTGCTCACGCACCCATCCCGAAACGGAAGGAGAGTTGAGCGCCTGAACCAAGACTGCGCGGTGACCCGCGTCCATGACGGCATCGAACAGCGCTTGCACGCCATTGCGACCACCCGTACGGGCTGCACTGTTGATGGTGCTGCCCGCTTCTTCGGCCATGGATTTCACGAGGAAAGGCATGTGCTCGCAGAACAGGTTGTACTTGTGTTCATACAGGGGACTCAGACTCATTTTCACTCTCCATTAAAGGGAATGATGGGTCCAAGTCTCCCCAAAGGGAAACTTGGTTTCCCATCGGGGTTAATAATGCAGCCACAAGGGCTACGGATTCGCCAGTAGCGAAAGCGAACGAATTACACCATGTCGAAAACAAGGCGTCAAAAGATCGAGACCAGTTTGCTCAAACCCTTATCTGGCGCGGGTTTGCGGCCCATCAGGTGAGTCCCTTCAGGGCCATTTTGAACCTCAAATTTCCTCGTCAGGGCCGTTGATCTGGCCCTTGATGCGCGCGCCGGCGTGGATGTCGATTTCCGCGTTGTAGATCACGCTGCCATTGATGATGGCGGTCTTGGCGATTTCGATGGCCGCGCGTGCGTGCAGGTTGCCACGAACCTTGCCTTCCACGTAGATGATGTCGGCCACGAGCATCTCAGTCTCGATCACAGCATCCTTGGCGATGTGCACAGTGCTGAGCTCGCCCAGCGTGATGCGGCCGTTGTAGTTGCCTTCCAGACGGATGGAGATCTCGCCATCGGCGCTCATGTCGCCCTTCATGGTGGCTTGGCGCGGCAGAACGGTCTGCGCTGCGGTGATACGGGCGGCGGGCACCAGGCGCAAAGACAGCGCGGTCATTTCGGTTTGGTTCGTGTTCATTTCGATTCCTTGCGGTGTTTGGGACTGGGACTGATCAGGCTTTGGCGTTGCGCTTCATGCTGGCTTCAATCTCTGCGCCCTCTTCGATGGCCAGGCGCTGATAGTTGATCGAGCCCTTGCACTTCGACTGCGGGCCAAAGCTGGCCAGCCCCGACGATGCGTTGACGGTGCCATCCACGCAGCCTTCTACGCGCACAGAGTCGGCGTCGATCAGGCCTCTGACGGCGGCGCCCTGGGTGACAGTGACGCAACCGCCACCGGTGGCACTGATGGTGCCTTCGAACTTGCCTTCGACAACCACGTCGCCCTTGAAGGTGGCATCACCGCGGAACGAGATTTGAGCCGGCAGGACGCACGGAGCGGAGGCAGCAGGCGCGGCTTGCTCGATATGCGTCATTGTGGTCGTGACCGGGAAGGTCAGCAGGTCCTGGGCGCGCTTGGCGTAGGCGCCGGCCGGATCGACCGGGTTCACCAGCAGGGATTGCGGTACGCTGTGGGCGAAGTCTTCCGCAGTGGAGCGCACACCTTCGGGCGCTATGTGTGCGCATTGTGGTTCTGTCGGCGGCGTGGCCGTATCCTGGTTGGGGAGTTCAAAATCAATGGCGGTGCTCATAGTTCAGTCCTTCAGATTCGGCTCGATCGCCCCGAGCCGTAGGCGTAGAAGAGATGGGGTGTTGAACGGATGGTTTGGTTTCGCTGTTCCACAATCGGTGCAGCGGTGCCATCGGGTGACGGCAGTTGGGGAACACGGTGCGTGAACGGGCTTCCCACTGGCGACCACGTCCAGGTTGGAGTGCCCTGGCGGGCCAGCGTATCCACGAGCTGGGCGCGGCGGTCGCGGTATTCAGCGTTCGCGCCATTGCTGAGGATCTCCAGCGCCACGCGAGGAACGACATTGCCGTTCGGATCGTAGGCGTGTCGAATCATCCAGTCCGGACGCATGGAGCGCTCACGTTCTTCGCCAATGTTCCTTGTGAACTGGTGGCCAGCTTCGACCAGGGCATCAATGAGCAGTACTTCATCGAAGTTTTCGGCCGGGATGAACAGGCTCGGGTGCACCTGCATCAGCCACGCTGCACGGGCCCATAGACCTTGCCTGCTGCTGGGCTCGACCATGATGATGGCCATGACCTCAGGGTATGCCATCTGCACCCAGCCCTCAGGGCGGGTAGCCGCCTGCTGGGCGGCCTCCTCGTTCGCATCGATCCTGCGCAGGGAATTTCTGCACTTGCGGAACAGGTGCTCCACGACGCCTTCTGGCAAGCCGATGGGCGTCCGCATGTGACGCAGATGCATGCTCATCTTGCCGTCAGCCAATTCTGAGATCTTGCGCACAGGGGCCACGATCAGTGCAGAGCGGGTCTTTCCTTCCATCGAACGGCTCAGGTCGCCCAGGAAGCGCTCCCACTCAGCGTTGATTTCGTCGCGCTGGTTCTCGCGGTACGGGCGCGGCACATACAGGTGCTGGGCAAGAGGCACACCGTTGACCAGCATGTTTTTGGAGGCGTTCATCAGCTGGTAGCGGGTCCGACCCCAGTCCCGGCGCCAAGATGGGTGCCACAAGGTCAGGCTTGCCTCCGTCCACATCAGCTTGATGAGGTTCTCCAGCGTAATTGCCTCAGTGCCAGTGGCCGAACCAGCAGCAGATCCCGCGACTTGCGGTCGCTGGACAGCGGGCACGCCATCGGTGCGGGAGGACGTCTCAAACGGGAAGTTCAGGCGCACGCTGGTCATAGCCTGCGTGGCCGCGTCGCCGGCATTGGCTACTTGCTGGACCCGTGGCTGGGGGGTGTACGCATCCTCGTCGCGGAAGAAGCTGCAGCTGGTGTTGTGAAGGTGCCCCTCTTCAGGCCAGACGGCCAGGTGGTACTTGCTCTCGCGAAGGCGAATCTGGAGCTTGAGTGGCGGACGGCGGCACCCGCACAGGGCGTGGCCATGCTTGCTACGGGCACGGCCCATGGCAGCTTGAAAGTCGGGGACGGACGCGGGCTCGGCCATTCGTCGGGGGTCAAAGACCTCTCCGTCGATCAGGACCTTCGCAGTCTGTTGGCTCATACGAGCCGGGTTGGTAGATGTTGTGGCAGCGGCCACGGCGCACTCCGTTTGGGGGTATGGAAGTATTGTTTACTTTCAAGGCATTGCGGTGTCCCGATCAACACAGGGAAACACGCTTGTAGCCCGTCCGGCAGGTCGGCATTGCCTGCGAAATGTCGGCAAATGACTGTATTTGCTTCCAGTGCCCCTTGATTCGTCTAACTTTTAGGTCAGTCCACGAAGGCCTGGGCAGCATCGTCGGGGTGCGCCTGAACGTCTTCATCAGGGTGGGCCTGTTCGACCTTGCGGTGGAACGAGTGAGCGCCCCTCCAATTAGGCGGGCTCGCCTCTGCCTGCGCCGGTTGTTCCGGAATGTAGAGGTTGCCCGGCAGCATCACCAGGTAGCCGTACTGCAGTGAATTGAGGTCCAGCGGCTGGGGGCACTGCCCTGCGAAGTTCCAGCGGCTGCCGTCAGCCATTCGGATGAACTGCGAGACACCCGTCTCTCCGGTGGGGTTGATGTCCGGCCCTGATTTGACGATACGGCGTGCAGGGTTGGTCTGGTCGAAGACCTCGCCCAACAGGTCGGGCGGCAACGGTTCGATCAGCACTTGCTCTGGCAGCTCCTGAATGGAGTTTCCTGCTTTAGACGCAACGCCCACGCAGTGGCCTTTCGTGAAGTCGTGAAAGGCGTATCCGAGCGGGCCGGTGTACGGTTCATATTCCATAGTTCTAGAGTACGGTGAAAGTTGGCTTCTGCAAGGGGGCGGCTTGAATCAAGTCGCGGCTCTTCACTGCAAGCTGCGCACCGCCGCAAGGGCCTGCTCGACCCGCTCCACGCCGATGACCTCAAGTCCTTCAATCGGTTTCTTGGGCACATTGGCCTTGGGCACGAGAGCTACGGAAAAACCCAGCTTGGCGGCTTCCTTGAGGCGTTCCTGGCCGCGGGGCGCTGGGCGAACCTCGCCTGCCAGCCCCACTTCCCCGAAGGCAATGAAGCCCTTGGGCAGAGGTTTTCCTCGCAGGCTCGATGTGATGGCCAGCATTACCGCCAGGTCGGCCGCAGGCTCTGAAATCTTGACGCCACCCACCGCATTCACGAACACATCCTGGTCGGAACACTGCACGCCGGCATGGCGGTGCTGTACGGCCAGCAGCAGGGCCAGGCGGTCACGCTCAAGACCCACGGACAGGCGCCGTGGGCTGGGCCCGCCAGCATCGACCAGGGCCTGAATCTCAACCAGCATTGGTCGCGTGCCTTCAATGCAGGCCATGACGCAGCTGCCTGGGACCGGCGTTTCGTGCTGGCTGAGGAAGATGGCGCTGGGATTGCTCACACCACGCAGTCCTTTGTCCGTCATGGCGAAGACCGCCAGCTCCGACGAGCTGCCGAATCGGTTCTTGAGTGCGCGGATCAGTCGGTAGCTGCTGTGGGTGTCCCCCTCGAAGAAGAGGCTCGTGTCCACCATGTGCTCCAGCACACGGGGGCCGGCCAGTGTGCCGTCTTTCGTGACATGGCCCACCAGGATGATGGTAGCGCCTGTGTCCTTGGCGTGCCGCGTCAGGTGGGCTGCGCACTCCCGGATCTGTGCGACTGAGCCAGGCGCGGAGGTCAGCTGGTCGGAGTAAACCGTCTGGATGGAGTCGATCACAACAATGGCCGGGCCCTGGGCGCTGATCGTGGCAAGGATCTTCTCCAGCTGAATCTCAGCGAGGACCTGGACCTGGGACTTGTCCAGCCCCAGTCGACGTGATCGCAGCGCAACTTGCGCGCCGCTCTCCTCGCCTGTGACGTACAGCGTGGGATGCCCCTGCCGATGCATGCAGTCCAGGGCCTGGAGAAGCAATGTCGACTTCCCGATGCCCGGGTCACCGCCGAGGAGCACGACGCCACCTGGGACAAACCCGCCGCCCAGCACGCGGTCCAATTCCTCCATGCCCGATGGCATTCGGGAGATATCGCTGGCCTCAATGTCTGCGAGCGGGCTCACGCTTGCGGTGCCGGCCAGTGCTGAGAATCTGTTCTTTGCTGGTGTCAAGGCCTCAGGGCCCGCCTCGACAAGAGTGTTCCAGGCCTGGCAATGCGGGCACTTGCCCAGCCATTTCGGGGTGGTCCCGCCGCATTCATTACAGCTGTACGTGGTTTTGCTCATTCGTGTCCTTGATGCAACCAGCCTCTCATGAATCGATGCCCTGTCAAGGGAAGAGGCTGCGCAGATGGCTCGTCTCTCACGTATATTTGCAGTTACGCCGTTTGGCGTTCAAACAGAGGTATGCATGACCAATTTTTCCGGGATGTTCCGCAAAGAGATTGAGCGCATTTCCCGCAAGACGACGCGCGCTGAGCTGGGCATTTTGAAGAGGGCCGCAACTGCACATCGCAGCGAGATCGCCGCTCTCAAGCGCCAGGTGGCAGAGTTGCAGCGCACGCTGAAAGCGGTTTCAAAAACGGCGTCCAGGTCCAGCAAGGAATCTTTGGAGCAAGCCAAGGGCCAGCGATTCAGCGCCAAGGGGTTTGCAAAGCTTCGCCAGCGCCTGGGCCTGAGTGCTCAGGATATGGGCCTGCTGGTCGGGGCTTCCGCCCTTTCGGTCTACAAGTGGGAGAACCCGGATAGCGGCGTGCGGCCGCGTGCACAGTTCATCGCGTCGATTGCATCCTGCCGCAAGCTGGGTAAGCGCGAGGCTGATCGTCGCTTGGAAGTCCTCCGGGCGGCCGCCTAAGGCCGGGGCAACCCTCAGTTGGACGGATTGATGCCGGGCAGGAACTCGATGCCCGTGCGGGCGACGAGCTCACGGTAGGTGATGGGCTTGCTCGGGCGTGCCGAGTTGAGGTTGGGCATCCAGTGCGCCCAGGCGCGGTTGGTGCTGGCGTCATACACCAGCTTGTAAAGGTGGGTGGGGACGGCCAGGCCGTCGCCCACGGTGCAGCGGTTGGCGTCGTACTGATCGGGGACGCGGGCGCCGGCCCTGTGCGCCGTTCGCACGATGTCGGCCGGGCTTTGGTCGCCCACAGCCAGCCCCCGGCCCTGCAGGTACTGCGCTGCTTCATCCACGAACGGGCATTCCGCGCGCTTGTACTGGTAGGCCGGGCCGGTGAACACGTAGACCGGGCCGCTTGCCCGAAGCACGTACTGGCGGGTGGCCTTTTCGATATCAGCCCAGGCCTTGCGATTTTGCTCCGGAGCTTGCGGGACCATGTTGGCCAAGCTGAAACTGTGCTCCATGGCGCGTGCATCCGGCATGTCGCCCGCCGGGCTCAAGTGGCCACGGTCGTAGGTGCTGCCGCGGTAGTCTTCCAGGGACACACGGTCACGCGAAGGTACGCGGTTGTCTTCATAGAAAAAGTCGCTTCTGCGGCCGTTTCTGGCCTGCTCCAGACGTTCCCGGCTGAGGACCTGGGCCGAGTAGACGGCAGATCTCGTTTCGGCCGTGTACAGCACGGCAAAGCCTTCGAAGCAAAGGGGTCTTGCGCCCGAGGCATAGGCCTGCGGCACCAGGGGCACCGAGTTCGCTGGGAAGTTGCCGATGCACTTCTCGAAAGTCCCGGTGTAGGCCGGGAGCGCAGGCGCTTCCTTGGAGCTCGAGGTTGCGGTGTAGGACTTGACCACGTCGCGCGCCAGACTGCCGAGCAGGTCATAGGCATGGACTTGGGCTGCCATCAGCAGCATGGCGGCGCCGGCGGCGCGGATCAGGGTGGAGTGGGGGACGGATTTCATGAATTCATGCTCGCACGCTTGCGTCACCTGTCAAGTGACTTTTCGCAGATCAGGCGCCCAGCTTTTGAACGAAGCTTGCGACGTCCTGTGGTGGGATGGGTCTGCTGAACAGGTAGCCTTGCAGGGAGCTGCAGCCCATGTCCAGAAGCACTGATAGTTGAGCGTCCGTCTCTACCCCCTCAGCTGTGACAGCTTTGCCGAGGTCGCGCGCCATTGCGACTACCGCGCCGGTGATGGCCCGGTTGACGGGGTCGCGATCGATGTTCATCACGAAGGATCGGTCGATTTTGAGCCGGCGAGTTGGCAGTTTCAGATGCATGAGCGACGCGTGGCCCGTGCCGAAATCATCGAATGCGACTTCTACGCCTGCGGTGCACAAGCGGTCCAGCTCATCAATCGTGGCTTTGGACTTCGGGGATAAGAACATCCCCTCCGTTACCTCGACCCCGATATCTGCCGGCGTAAGACCGAATTCTTGAATGCGCTGCACCAGGCGGCCGGAGAAGTCAGGCACCAGGAAGTCGGCGCTTGTGATGTTGACGCAGACGCGGCCTACAGCCAGGCCCTGCCGTTTCCACTCACTGGCCTGTGAGAGAGCCGCGGCGCGTACAAAATCGCCCACCCGCGCGGCAAGACGGTTGTCCTGCAGCGCTTCAATAAAGTAGCCAGGCGCCAAGAGCCCGAGCTTCGGGTGCTGCCAGCGCAGCAGGGCTTCCATGCCCACAAGACGTTGCGCCAGCGGATCCACAATCGGTTGGTAGTGCAGAAGAAGATCGCCCTGGTCCAGCGCTTCATGCATGTCGGCGACAAGTGCCGCCTGCTGCCGCATGGATTCACTGAGTTCGCGGCTGTACATGGCGTGTGCATTGCCGCCCATGGCACGCGCATTCTGCAGCGCTGCCTCAGCGCACTTGATGAGTTCTTCCGATTCCTGCGCGTCCTGGGGGAAGCGTGAGAGACCAATACTCACGGTCGGGCGCAATGAGCCCCGGGCGGCGGCTGGCAGACGAGAGCCACGCGCGGCCAGCTCATGCACCAGGCCGAGCAGGTAGTCATTGAAATTGGTGATCTTCCCGGCGTCGGCGCACAGAAAGGCGAATTCGTCGCTTGAGACTCGCGCCACGATGTCACCTGGGGCTGTCCGCTCCTGCAGGCCGGCCGCAATGGTGCGCAACAATTCGTCGCCGGCATCGTAGCCCATTGCATCATTGAACTGACGAAAGCCGTCCACGTCGATCAATGCCAGCGCCTTCGGGACGCCGTGCTGCAGTGACATATCCACTTCCAGGCTGGCGAGGAATTCTTCGCGGTTGGCCAGGCCCGTGATGCGGTCCAATGACGTCATCTGCTTGAGCGCGTCTGCATCCTTCATCTGCTGCGTGACATCTACGACAATGCCGCGGTATCCCGCAAAGTTTCCAGTCTCATCAAAGAATGGGTCGCCGCTGACGCTGTGCCAGCGCCAATCTTCACCTTCGTAAGGGCTGCGTAGCTTGTAGACAAAGCGCGAGAAGCTTTTGCGGGACTCCAGCACTCGTATGTGTGCATTCCAGAAGACGGCATCGCCGTGCTCTGCCATTTCCCAACGGGTCTTTCCCAGCCACGGGGTGGTGTCCAGCTCAACGGTCGGGCCGGTGCGCCTGATCATTGTGATGCGGTAGTTCGCGTCTTGTTCCCAGTACCAATCAGCTGTGAGGCTCAGGATCTGAGCGAGGCGTCGCTCGCTGTGCTCCAGTCTGTTGGTAGCAAGAACTTGCTGGGTGACATCGGTCATGACGGCAATGACACGCTTTGTTCCATCCTCCAATGGCGGCAACAGGGTGATAGTGGCTTCGGCCCAGAGGTAGTGACCGGCAGGGGAATTGAACCTTGCCTTGCCCTTCCACGGGGTTCCAGTGCGGACCGTGGCTGCAATATCAGCCCTCATCCCGGCTTCGTCGCCACCCATCGAGAGTTCGCAAAGGTCACGCCCGATAAGCTTGTACATGGGCTGGCCAAGGTAGGCGCAGAAGGCCTCGTTTGCATAGAGGATCGTTCCGTCCTCAGTAGCCACCTTGATCATCGTGCACTTGTCCAATGCATTGATGGTTGTGTCGCTCAAATAGTCAAGCCGGGGCTGGTCGATGATCGACCCCCCGGTAGAAGCAACTTCTTTTGAATGAGCTCGTTTGTTCACTGTCAGCGCGAGCGCTTTCCGGCGTTCATAAGGGATGACAGGTCAAAAACTGAAGCGACCCCACCCCCCATCCAGGAGGTCACCTCGCCGGTCTTGCGTTTGAAGGCCGTAGTACCCTCTCCGTTACCAAGTTTTTCGATCCAGAAAGGCTCGTTGCCCTTGCCCTCTTCTTCCTCAGCGAGGATCAGGCGATGGGTCTGCAGGAGCATGCCGGGCTTGTCTGCCATGGTGACGTGGCGCGCGGTCCACGCACGTTTCATCCAGGTCATCCCTGCGCGTGAGATGTAGACGCCCGTGTTGAGGTTGATGCTGACCTCGTCGGCATCTTCGTCAAAGTCGGGGGCCTCGATGGCTGACTCGTCGTCAAACTCAGGGTCAGCCTCAGGTGTTTCGTTCAGGGGGACGAGCTTGATTGCGCCGATGCGGTACAGGCCGCGCAGGGCGCGACGGGCGCTTCTTTTCTGGGAAGTCTTGTTGACGTGGGGGCCAACTCGGGCGGCAATCTCTTCGAAGGTCATGCCTCCTTCATCGAGATACAGCCAGGTGAGAATGGTGGTTCGTTCAAGCGCCAGGGACTGGTCCCTGACCACGTGCATGATTTCCTCCAGCTCATCGTCAAGCCGGTACCAGTCAGGGGATGGACCGGCCTCGCGCAGTGGCAGTCTGCGTTGCTGGGGTTGAGCACTTTCGGCCGCATCAACACCCTCGCCTTGTGCTGAGTGCACAAGCGTGAGTTCCGGCTTGACGCGCGGCTGGGGTGTAGAAACTGCTTCCATGACCTTTATTCTCAAAGCCATGAAATCTCCCGTGTCCCGGACAACGGGGTCATTTCCCCGCGTTGTCTCCTCGGTCAGCCCTACTGAAAAGTGACTTGTGGATGCCTATACAGGCATCGGGAATGGGGAAGAGCTGTAGGCGATATACAGCGGGTGCTTGGGGAAGCCCTTGGCCGTGAGCTCCAGCGCGTGGGGGGTGATCCCTTGTGCGCGGAGCATGGTGAGGACCTCCTGCCCGCGGCCGTTGAGAGCGGCGTGGGTGCCCCAGGCGCAGATGACCATCCCCGCGCTGCTCGCTATGCGAATGATGGCTGAGTCGTTGTCCACGCCAACTGGATCGAGCTCGCTGTAGAGGGCATGCGGGTCGGTGGAGCGCAGGGCGAAGATGTTAGCCACCATCAGGCCGCCAAACCCCATCGAAGTGGCTCGGCGCTGGCACCGTTCGACGGTGGGGTCATTGGACATCTCGTCGGCTGTGGACGGATTGAGCATGACAAAAGCCAGGCTAGGCCTGGCTGCGTTCCATACGCGGTGGAGTTCGTAGCGATACCGCATGCAGTCCGAGAAGACTGCGCGAGAACTTTCAACTAGACTCCGGTGCTTCTTCTCGATCACTTAGTCGTACGAACTGGGGTCGGCCATGGGCACGAAATCGGGACGATCACAGTCTATCGACCAAATCGGCCAGAATTTCTCGGTCTCTCGCATGTCCTTCTGAACCATCGTTCGACGGTAATGGGTGGAGCTGATTTGTTGTGTGGGCATTGCAGCTACTGCGTTAATTTGGGCGATCGATTCGTCCGACAACACGCCGTACCCAGCATAGACATCAAAAGTTCCAGCCCCCTCCCCTTCACCGAACTGCCTGAGGAGTCCGCAGATGTACACACGATCCAGAGTCATCATTGTCCCTGTGGCAGGCAGCGCATTGACCTCATAAGCAGGTTGCATCAGACCGCCGGAGTATTGCAGCCAAGGGCCGTCTCCGCCAAAGTTGTAGGTCACAGGAATCTCCTTGTGCTCGGTTGCAATCCATGTGTCAACGGGCATAACAGTGAATGTCCCAAGCACACGATCCCCTTTGGCTAGAGCGACATAGAAGCTACCCGGACGTCCAACATCTTGCGGTAAGGGGCGGAAAGTTACGTTTTGTCGGTGTGCCTTGAGCCCAAACGACCACTGGCATTCCTTCTTGTCGGTCAGATAGGCCAGCTTGTCGCTATCAAACTTGTTCTGGTGGTGGCTGCACCAGTATTGGGTTGTCATCTTGACAGGCAGGTTTGAAGTCTGCGCGGTGGCGCTGGCAGAGCAGGCAGCAGTGACAACGATCAAGGCCAAGAGCTTGGTGATTTTTCTGAGCATGGGATTTTGCGGGTGAGATTGGACTTCGTACCCAGGAATTATTCCTTTCAGAAGTAGTTTCGCCTTCTGTTCAACGGGGTGGTTATGCACCGTTGAACCAACCCCAACGTGCGGTCGCCCCGGGGATACTTTCTGGGTGCAGTTCCGGCTGCCCATTTCCAATTCTTGGTCTAAAAGTGCCTATTCACATTGTTCTTACGTTCCTGGGTATATTCCTCGCGTTCCTGCTGCCGCAGCTGCAGGAGGCGGAGGCTTTGTCTCTTGACGCCAAAGCCCAGGCCAAAGCTATGCAAGTTGTAGCCTATCGATCGGCCGCTTCCGACTACTGGAAGTCGTCTGGTGTGTCGTCTGGAACCATCGCTGACGCCAGCATCGCGCTACCAACTGGCGTGACCCGCCCAGCCAATTGGACCAACGTAGTACAGGGCGGCCGTCTGTTTGTTTATGAGACAGCGCCATCCAACCAGAAGCAGTTGATGGATGCCCTCGAGAGGCGTGCCCCCTACAACGGTTATTTGTCCGGCTACCGTTCTGGAACGGTAATCGTCACAAACCGCAACATCAACACCGGGATCACAACTCCCGTCTCCATACCCGCTACCTCTCTCGTACTGGTCTCCAAATGAAACTCAAATCCCAACGGGGCTTGACCCTAATCGAAGTGATTATCTCGCTGTCTCTGGTTGCGCTTGGCACCATAGGCTTTATCCAGCTCGCCCAGCGCTCAAGTGATGACTTGGATCACGTCGTCGCAGCTGGGAAGATGAACGAAGTTGCTGAAGCAACACGCAACTACGTTCGAGACAACTACACGGCGGTACTGGCTACTGCTACAAGCACCGCTCCAGTGTTGATCACTGCTCCCATGCTGGCTACCAGCGGCTATTTGCCAGCTGGTAGCACCGGGAAGAACCGCTACAACCAGACGATTTGCTCGCTCGTGATTCAACCCACGGCAGGCAACCTGCAGGCCCTGGTGATTGCTGACAATGGCAATACCGTCGATGACGTGACCCTTGGTGATATCGCTGCACGCATCGGATCCAGCGGCGGGTCGGTTTTCTCCTCCAGCGCGACCACCATCACCGGCACCTTGGGCGCCTGGTCCGTGCCCTCCAGTACCTTTGACAACAAGGCGAACAACCTTGGCAGACGTTGCGACGGCACGGCCGGGAATGTGCGCGTGATTACAGGCCGCAATGCTGTGGCACTGTGGTTCGACAAAGGTCAGCAGGCTGTGACGCAGTGGAAAGACCCCGCTTCGAGCTTCGCTAACTTGCCCGCTACCGGCAATGTCAAAGGCGACTCGCGTATCACCCTTGATAATGGCCGCGCATTTAGCTGGAACGGTAGTGCGTGGAGTGCCATTTCGCTTGATCAGAACGGCAACCTAATCGTGCCTGGTAAGACGACAGCAAATGTGATCTCTCTCAGCGCGGTAAGTACGGCTGGAGCTGCATGCAACGCGACCGAGGTTAGCTTGGATAGTGCTGGGCAGCTCCTGTCTTGCCAAAGTGGCGTCTGGAAGGCCAGTGCTGGTGGCATCACGGAGGGAGGCGGTAGCGCACAGTTTTGGAAGGCGTGGAAGGGACGCACGATTTCCTGCACTGCAACAGGCACATATACCGACCAGACTCAGGCCTTCAGCACTAATACCTGGTCAACCTCGTTCTCACTTATGGTCGATGCAAATTCATTGCCTTGGATGAGAGTAGGAGGCGGTGCTTGGCAACAAACCCAAAATATCAGCGCCTCTGTCCCTCAAATGACCTATTGCAGCAACCCTGGAGAAGGCAGCGAATGTGGCGGCTACACCACTACCTACAGAACCATTTATGAGCACGGAACAATTTCCGGGTTGAGTGGCGCCTGCGGTCAGGGCTTTTAAGCGTGATTCACCAGGAATGAAAAAGGCGCCTTTCGGCGCCTTTTCGTTCATTTTGCTGCCCGGGCTTTACTTGCTGGCCGTCAGTTCCTTCTTCACCGCGTTGACCAGGTTGTCTCGTGCGACCTGGGTGGCCGCCCCGAAGCCAACGAAGCCCTCAGGCATGCTGGTGGTCAGGTGCACGACCCCCTTGTCGATCACTGCCTTCACGTCGATCTTGGACTTGGTCTGACCAGTGATCACGCCGGCGGCGCGATCTCCGCTCTTGATTTCACTCATCGAGCTCACAGCGCGGTAGGTGAGGGTGTAGGCCGTATCCTTGCTCATGCTTGACGGGTAAGGCACATCGTCGTTCATCGGTTTGGCGATTCCACCGACAGCGCAGCCTGTCAGGGCCAGGGCAGCGGTAACGGAGGCCGCGAGGAAAAGGCGCTTCATCATGGTTAGTTCCTTTGGGTGGTTGGTTGATTGTTGAATTTTGTGCGGTTGGACTTGATCAGGCGGTGCTCGTACTCTTGCGTTTGCCAGTAGAGGAGTTGGCAGCTGGCTTGGCCTTGGCGCTGGTCTCGATCTGCTCCAGCAATTGTTCGAGCTTCTCGCGAAGTTCCTCGCTCAAGGACTTGAACCCCTTGTCATTGCGGATATTGCTGACTACGGTGAACAGCTCGGGCGCGGCCTTTCGGATCCATTTCTGGTTGGGGTCAGCAAGATTCTTTTCCGTCACCTTAGCCTTGCCGACCTTCTGAGCAGCCTTGAGCGCGCGCTCGATGACGGCCAGGGCCTTGCTGCCGTGATCATAAATCGCTTTTACGGCCGTAGCCGCGGCAATGCGGTTTTCGGCCACCAGCTGGCGCAGGCGCACCGGTGAGTTGGCCAGGGTGAGCAGATCGCGTACGTATTGCTTGGTGAACTGCAGCTTTTCGGAAATCGTCTGGTCATCCAGCCCGTAGGACTTCAGTCGCTGGCAGACGGCAGCTTTCTCAAGGACCTGCAGCGGCAGTCCGCTGTTGGAGCGCACCAGGGAGACGGTGAGGTCCTGGATCTTGGCCGCGTCCTTGGAAACAACGACTGGAAGCAACGGTACCGAGGCGCCCTCCTCCACAGCCAGGTCGACGCCAGCGAGGCGGCAATGACCATCGTAGATCATGATCACGCTGGTGTCGCCCTTGCGGGTGACGATACCGCCCAGCGGATGCTCTTTCTTGAACCCCTCGGCCTTGATGCTGTTGGCCAGCTCACGAACGTGCTGGTGGTACTTGCTGTTCTTGAGGCGGACATTGAAGTCCGGGATGATGTGAATCGCGCTGCGAGGGACCATCCACACATCGGATGTACTGCCCCCGACCTCCTGCAGGACTCCGTCGATGGAGGCCGGCAGAATTTCGATATTTTGAGCGGCGGCGATTCGATCCAGCTCTTCGGCCTGGACCTGCGGCTGGGGCTCCGGGGCGGCCGCGGTGGGGGGAACCATGGTCGCCGGTGTAGTCGCCTTGGGCGTGGATCCGGCTCTTTTGTAATCCTGAACCTTCACGACCTTGTCGCGCTTGGGGGCGATGCTGGGTGTAGGTGCGTTTTTCGATTGGGGCATGTTGTGTGAGTGCTTTGTTTGCTCACATTCAAGCTAACACGCAAGAGATGTCCGTCAACCCCCCTTGCACTCGGAATATCAGTTCCAGGGCTGGTCAGGCTCAAACTCGTCATAGAGCAAGCCAGGCAAAAGAATGATCTGGGTATCGGACAGCGCGTCTACGTCCGCTTCAGCGCCGCAGGTACCCACGTAGTGATAGATGGTTCCGTTCGCCATGCCGATCCATTCTGGGATCTCGTGGCACTCGTAGAGTCCGATGACAGGGCCCTTGACGGTGATTTTGTAACCGGGGAAAACGGCCCCAAGGTCGCTGGGCCGAACGGCGTCCATCGACACGCGATCGATGACCAGCGCGGCATCTGCGCGCATCTTGGCCTGGCTGCCGTGCACCAACACTTCCACGCATCGGCCGGTGGTGTGGTCAAAAACGGCGGCCTGGAAGGCAGCTGCATTTTTGACCACATGACCTTTAGTCGTTTCGTAACTCATCACACGTAGTTTCGCCGTCCCTGCGGGGTCTGTGGGCCTGCTCAACGCAGTGCATTTGGCGTGTAGAGTGGCTTTTTGTGGCGACGCCCAGGTTCTGGCGGCTGGATGCGCAGTTGGGCAGAAACCTCAGCTGTCCAGCAATCCCCTTATTCGAGCAGGGCTCGGACCTCTTGCTGTGTGGTCCAGGACTCCAGATCGTTGACCAGGACGTCCTGCATGGCCATGCCAAGGGTGGCGGCGGCTTCCAACGGGAAGCTCCTGGTCATCAGGGATGGGCTGAGCTTCGCCTCCATGGCGCGGCAGCGCCACGATGCGATTTTGATCAGGGCCGGCATTGGCTGCATGCTGCGCTCGTGGTGCGCTGTTTCATGACTTTCCAGCACCACGGCCAGATCCTCTCCCAGCCCCCAGGCCCTGGCAAAACCGCCCCCGGCCTGAGCGTAGCTGTAGCCCAGTGCCTCAAACTCAGCTGCGGCACGGTCAACGTGAAAGACCGGGATGTCTTCGTCCAGCTCGGCCATCTCCAGCGGCAGTGCGTGGTGCATGATCATGGTGCCGACCGTGGTAAGCAGTCCTGCCGTGAATGGCAAGGGCCCCATGTGGCGGTACCTGGCCATGCGACGGGACAGCTTGGCGACATTCAGGCTGAAACGCCAGTACTGCTGCATGTTCACGCCCTTGACCTCGCGCAGCGAAGTGCTCAGCGCAGCGGCCAGGATCACTTCACGCACCTGGTTCAGGCCCAGCACGGCCAGCGTATCGCTGACGGTCGCTGCGGGCCGCGTGAGATTGAATATCGCGGAGTTGGCCATGCGCAGCAGACGCACAGTCAGACCCGGATCTTGGGAAATCAGTGAGCTGATCTTGAGCAAGTCGGGTTCCGTGCGCCCCATTTCGTGCATGGCCAGCGCCAGCACACGGGGAATGCTCGGCAGGTTTTCCGGATGGGCCAGCAGTTCGTTGAGATCCATGACTATTTCCCTGACTTTCTTTGATTTGTATCCTGCTTATTCGAGCGGAGACATCGACGTTTCGTAGATGTCGTTCCCAACCTTGAGAGGCGGGACAGGCAGTCCTTCGCGCACTGCGCCGCGAAGCTTGTCGAACTCGGAGTCGCTGACCTGACTGGTGCGACCCCTGGAGAGCTTGAGACGTTCCGGGCTCGCGCCATTCGACTGCGCTGCCGTTTTGTGCACCACTCGGTCGGATGAGCTGCGCTGGTCCATCGCATCGCTTGCGCGTTGGCGGTCATCAAACCGTTCGGCCGCTTCATTGATCTTCCAGAACACATCCTCGATGATCAGCCCGTATCGCTCTTTGGTGCGGACCTTCAAGTGGTCTTCGACCTGAGCGAGTGTGAGCCCGTAGCCGGCCTTCTTGGCCTCGAAACTGCGGCCCACTTCAACCATGACCAGGAATCGGTGTGCGCGCGCGTCGGATGCAATCACCCTGAAACGATACATCGCGGCCAGGACTTCCAGCGCCAGAAGGTGTTCGCGCACAGACTGATGAATCATGTCCGTGCGCAATTCCATGCGCTCAGCCAGGTTCATGCGAGAGGCGAAGTCGGCCTTGTCCTTGCGCCCGCCCAGCGGGATATCTGCGGTCAGCAGTTTTATAAGTCGACGGATCATCGTGTTTTTGTGCGTGCGAACTGTGAGCGCAGGGATGGCGATCTTTCTACCCGATTCCTTCTTCGGAGGCAAGGTATAGGCCGCGCCTGCAATCCCCTGCATCAGATCAGCCACTTCCACTTGCCGTCATCGTAGGAGAACAGGCCCTGGCCCGTGGTGTTTCGCTTGTTGCGCTCACCGCCTTTAAATTCGACATCCAGCTCGTACTTGAACTGGCATGCGATGGGCCTGCCTTTGCTGTCGGGGCGCTTTTCGGGCTCTCTACAGGTGACCTCGGACACCTTGACGCTGTTCACCTTACCGCCGATGAAGGACAACGCGCGCGTTTCGCGCAGTTTCAGGCCTTCTTCGATGAATGCGGCTTCAGGCTTGGAGGGGCCATCCATACAGGCGGTCAGCGAGGCCGCGGCAAGGGCGACAAGGATCATTTTTGCGATGGACTTCATGGGCAAAGCTTTCAGTTGGATGTTGAGACGACTGCTGCTCGCACTTACGGCAGCTTGTTGAGGATTTCCTGTTTGACCTCGACCACCATTCCTTCGGCCTGCAGGAGTTTGCACCCCAGGGAAACTTCCTGGCTGTACTGCGCGGGGATGATGGCAGAGCCGGTGCACAGCTTGTTCTGCAGGAACTGCACTTTGGCGTGTTCGAACTTCAGGGCAAGCGTTGCACCTTCCTTGGCGGTTTCGAGCAGCTGGCGCGGGTTGCTGGCGACGTAGCGCTGGACTTCCGCAAGGAAGGTTGCCGGGTTGGGCACCACGCCACTGAGCGAGGCGCCGGCCTGCGAAAGTGTGCTGGTCAGTTCGGCTGCGCTGAATTGTGCGTGGGCACTGGAAGTTGACAGCACGAGTACCGCGCAGATATAGCCGATCTGCTTACGCATGGGGTTTCTCCGTGTGGTTGCTCGTGGGATTGGGCTGGGCAAACTGGGCCATGGCCATCGCAAGTGTGTAATGGGCCTGGTCCTGCAGAAGCGCCGCGAGGATTTCGGCATCCTTTGCCGCGTCTACCGGGTCTCGCTCCAGGGCATCGATCAGCGCGACCTTGACCCAGTCGTGCATGTTCGAGCTCAGCATGGCATTGCGGACCTGCGGACAGATCTGGTCGGGGTCTGCCGAGGCCTCGACCAGGTGCGGATTGATGGGTGATTTGAGCATGCCTCTAAATTACTTTAACTGCAGACCCGAGAGGCGACTTCAACACCCCCCACAGGGGCCGTAGAGCCGATTTTGGCGGGTTTTTTGGGGCCGGCCGCCCACTTGGGTGCATTCACGGGGCCGAAGCCTGCAGCTGCTCTTGGCTTATGAGTCACAGCGGGCTCAGTGCAGGGCCAGTTCGGTGGCCGGTGTCTTGGGGATGCTGAGGACTTCGAAGTCTTTTGCGAGGTAGCTGTTCAGGACCTGGCCGCGCATGGTGGGGCCCACGTAGGTGATGGCGGTACCGGCGCTCAGCACGCAGACGATCTCGCCGCTCTTGCGGTGCTTGAGCGTGGCGCCAGGCGCAAGCTGGCGAACGATGGTCGGGACGAAGGGCTGGGTGCGGGCGCGCCCCTTGGTTTGCAGTCTTCGGTGCGCCTGCACTGCGTTGAAAGCGTGTCGCTCGATGTCGCCCAGGGAAATGCCGCGCTGGGCGGGGCCTGTCTTGCGATTGTTGGTCGTTTGCATTTGATGGTTCTTTGTTGAAAAGTGACTTTTTCTTGAGAACAGATTACGACAGGTCGCCCTTTCGTCAACCCTTCAGCCCATGGATTTCGAGGGGTCGGTGGCGTTGTAGTAGTCGCCCTTGTTGCCGTACCCGTAGATGCGAGTGAGTGCGCCGTTCGTGATGTGCACGACGATGTTGCCGTGAAGGTCCCTGTATTGATCGCCTCGCTTTCGGAGGTAGAGATCCACGATGCCGCGGCCGTCGGCCGTGAGCTCGAAGCCTTTGCGAAACTCGGCCCAGGTGCCGTAGTCGTCCAGGTCGGTGTCAGCCCATTTCGGGTCGTTGGAGACGAGTGCAATGTTGATAGACGGCTCTGCGTTGGTCTTCGTGTTGCCACGCCAGCCCGGTTCGATCACAACGGATGCGGGGCTCAACTGTGCTTCGCGCGCGGCGGCGCTGCGGATACGGGCAACATCTTCTGCGGTGGGTTTGTATTTCGGCATGGATATTCAGTATTGACTGAGGATCAACATACCGGAATTTGTTGGTTTGACAAGGCCGATTGTGGCGATATTTCCGATAGCATCTGGCTCTCAAACAACGAACTTCGGGAGGATCATGCTGCGTGCTGTGCTTATCGCTTTTTTGGCTTTGCTGATTTCAGCTTGCGCATCTGTAGCGGATGACCTGGATGAGTCTGGGTATCGGTTAGACCGCAAGAGCATTTCGGTCCAACCGTATGGGCTCAACTATGTCATCAATGCCCAGCTTGAGTTAGCAGGTCAAGTCCGCAGCGTTTCGATGTATGTCAGTGCGTGCAAGGAGATGAGTCGCAACAGTGAGGCATATCGGATCGACGGTGAAATGGTCCTCATGCGGTTGACTGATTCTTCAGCAGCGCGACAAAAACTCAGAGTCGAACTGTGTCAGCTTGGCAAGCCTATCGCGGATCGAATGGAGAGTAGCCTTAGTGACAACGACAAGCTCATTCGGCAACTTCAAATGATGCAGGCTGACGCGTTCGAAGAAAGCGTGCGTGCGGAACGATCTGCAAACGCCCAGAAGATGATGGTTCCGCCACGGCCCGCACAGCCTACCCCGGGCGTACAGTGCACATCTCAGCGATTGGGAAATCAGGTCTATACCAACTGCAACTGATAATAGCTAGCACCAAAGAAAAAAGCCCAGCTGTCTTCCGACGCGCTGGGCTTTTTCTTGTGGACGTACTCAGTGGTGCGCCAGATCAGATTGATCACTGCCGTAGACGGCATGCATACGCTTGTTACGGCGTGCATTCTTCTCCTCGATTTTCTTCGTCGCCTTGATGGTACGAATGATGGCGATGAGCATCACAAAGATGCCGATCCCCATGAAGGTGTCGAGAGTCAGAAGGTCCATGATTCTGGGCAGATAGTCCTGTATGGCCTCAAGTTTACTCATGGTTTATATCCTTAGCAAGGAATGTCCCAGATACTTTCGGCCGATGCAGGGAATCTGCGTTCGACCTCACTACGAACCACGGAGCGAATCATCCCGGCGGTTTTGCGCCATTGTTCGCTTGCGTGGGCCTTTTCCTTCGCGTGGATGAGCACGGCCAGGTGGCGAGAAAACACCAACCCCCCGACGAACCATGCCAGTGCGAAGACTTTAGTCACCCACGCGTTGTAGTTGAAGCCCAGGGCCGCGGCAACGACACCACCGTAAAAGGCAGCGTGCAGCACGAACTCCTTGGTCCACTCCAAAGCGGGGATGCTCTTGTGTTCGAAGTCGAACACGCCCGAGAAGTACTTGTCGACCTCCTCGTGATAAACAAGGTAGGCGAACAAGCTAATCACCAGGACGGTGAGAAGCAGTTGAATGGTCATACGACCTCCTTTCGAAAAGAAAGGGCGATCGCATTGCCTTGTGGGCGATGAAATCGCCCAGTTGGCTTGAAAATGCTGGCGGGTTGCCAACAGACTCAGACGTAAAGCCTGAATGTGAGTCCAATTCTATGGATGGCAGGCCTGGCTGTCATGCGATGGAGCACAGCCGGCTCCGGCGCTGGCCTATTGACGGGCCCAGCGAAGGGCAGCGCGGCGTAGCGCCTCGTGCTGGACGAGCGCCATAGCGTCCTTGTGTGGGATGCCAGTCTGGGTGCAGATGAGACGAGCCAGGGTACGTGTCGGCCCGCCTTCGGCAAGACTGCCCGTCTTTTCCTGCGTTTCCATTTCGAGCACGATGCTGCGCAGGATCTGGTCACTCAGTGAATCAAAAATGGTCTTGGGAGTGACCGCCTTGAGGCGGCCATTGACCGGGCTGGATGCGCGCTTCACAGTTGGGTTTGTCATCGATGCCCCGTCTGATTTGTCACTGGTAGTTTCGCATGTCTCGCGCCATCGTATTTCGGAGTCGATGGCGCGAGCGTGGCGCCAGCTTAGTTCGAACTCACCTTTTTGGCCACATTATCGGCCCCACTCATCTTCACGATGGATGCATTGGCCGAGTCCACATTGCTGCTGTTGATGGCGCCGACGATGGCCTGGTCTTTGAGCGAACTTTCGATGGTTGATGAACTTTGTATGGAACCGAGGGACTGTCCAACCCATTTCCATGCAATCAAGATACCGTCGAAAGCACGTTTGTCCAGTGATGCCGACCAGTTTTAGCGCGGAATTGTTTTCCATCGTTTGCCTGTCGAGAAGCGTTCCAGGACAATCGGCAGGTTTTCGCTTTTGCGAGTCCGCTGCCCGTTTGTGGCGGCATCACTCAACCCTTGGGGGCCTGCCCCTCTTGGGGCTGGTTTCCACACCTGGAGTAACCATGAATCCGACCAAGGCACCTTCGCTCGAAGAGATTGTCGCGGCCATCAAATCCGACGTCCTTCAGCGCATGCGTAAGGGACAAATCCCCCATGACGTGGCGTCTTTCTCTGCACTGCACGACCACTGCGACGCCAACTGTCTGGGGGGCATGTGCGAGGCCAAGATGTTCGACGTGATCTGGGCCAGCTTTGCCCCGCTCACACTGGGCGACGGCATGCCGCAAGGCATGCTCGATCTGCTGAACAAGGCCCAAGATGCCGTGCATGAGTGGCTGGCATCGGGCCAGGCTCATGCAGAGGCGATGGAGTCCAGCCCCAGCTGACTTGCCATCCCTACCCTACCCCATAACCCCGCTTCGGCGGGGTTTTTCATTTCAGCGCGCCGCTTTGGCAATCAGCTGATCAACGCGGCTCTTTGCCTTGTAGGAGATCAGCGAGCGTTCAATTCCGGACGCTCGCTTGAGGACGATGAGACCGACTTCCTCGCACTGCTGGCGCACCAGCTGTCTTTTCTCGGGGCTGGATTGCCCGTCCTGTTTCTCCAGGTCCGCCTCTGCCCGCTCCAACAGGGCTTCCGCCTCTTGCCTGCCTACCCCGCTTTTGATCACGGTCCCGACGAAAGCGAAGCCGGCCCTGGTCACGGAAATCAGCCGATCACGTCCAGGCCCATCACCCGGTTTGATTCTTTCGCCTTGGGCGATGGCTTCCATTTTGAGTGCGGCCGTGCAGTACGCCGCGTCGCCGGCGGTTATGCGCGCGGCAACCTTCTGCGGGTCCCAGGGGGTTTGTTCATTGGACTGCGCTGACGCCGGCAATGCGCAACTGACACTCATGGCCAGGGCCAGTACGCGACGAATGATTTGGCTGTGAAACTTCATGTGGACCAAGATACCGAAGAACCCCGACTTGTCCAGCCCACAGGAGATCTTGCAAGTTGCCAATTTTGTGAGAACCTATAGGCATGGCTACAAAATCAGATTCTCCTCGCTACAAGACGGCTGCTCTCCAGCGGATGTATGAGGCCGTTCTTGCGGCAGCTGGTGACCCGTCCAGCGAGATGTACTACAACGGCAAGCCCCACCGCGGGGCTGGGCACCGTTGCGCCTTCTGGGATGGATATGCTGGCGTGAAGTCTGCCAATGTGATTCCCGGCACCCCCAGTGCTGCAGCCTATCAGGCCGGCAAGGTTTTTGCCAAGGCCCGGCCCGGCATTCCCAAGGACGATGCCACCTGGACACCGGGTGTGAATCGGCAAGGCGAAGCGATTGTGAGCGGCAGAAAGAAGTCATGAGCAAGTCCCTCAGCCTAAAGAACGTCATGGCGCTGCGCGTCATTTCGCGCTCCTGCTCCGATCACTATGCCGTCGATGCACTGGACCGATTGGTAGCGCGCGGCAAGGCCACTAAGGCTTCAGTCAGGCGCATTGCTGAGGCCTGCTGCGACCATGAAACTACAGACGCCCTGGATGCCCTGCTTGAGCGGGTTTGAATGAAGTGTCCGTGAAGTTGAGGTCCAGCTCAATGGATGCCGGCCAGATGCCGAGTTCGATGTTCTACGCTGGGATCGGGTCGCGAGAAACTCCAGAGCCTGTTTTGGATTTCATGCGCCGTGTCGCTGCGCGCCTTTCCAAGCGCGGGTACATCCTTCGATCAGGCGCTGCCGACGGGGCTGATACAGCCTTTGAGCAGGGGTGTGACTCTGTTGGCGGCCAAAAGGAGATCTGGCTTCCTTGGCGCGGCTTCAACGAGCACCCCGATACCGGGCTCTACCCGGGTGAAGCGCACGCGGCCGCGGCCAAAGATGTGCACCCGATCTGGGACCGCCTGAGCCAGGGGCAGCGTAAGCTGCACGCCCGCAATGTGGGCCAGGTCCTGGGGGCTGGGCTGGATGTGCCGGTTGCATTCGTGCTGTGCTGGACCCCGGACGGCTGTGAGGGCGAGGAATCTCGCAGCGTCGCCACTGGAGGTACAGGCACCGCCATTGTTCTGGCCAGCAGGCGCGGAATTCCTGTCTTCAACCTATTTAATCGGGATGCCCTGGACCGGCTGGCGGCGAAGGTTCTTGATGGGGCCAACGACCACTTTCCAGCGCCCTTACCAGGTCCGAAAGCGTAGGGGCATTGCTTCGACTGGACTGCTCCATTTCCTCGTACCAGAGCAGCGCAACACTTACTCGTTGGCTTGCCGTTAGTTCGAAATTGTGGCGTACCGACAGGTTGTCAACCCATTCGATGGCCGTTGCAAGTTTTGCAGGCGAGCTCACTGATACCGATTGATTAGAACGCCGTCCTGTCAGGACGTAGCCTGTATCGAATCCAGATTGTTCAATCAGGCTCAGATATTGGACATCCGGGTAGTTGACTTGCATCTCATATCGGCCTTGCGTCATTCGATTGACGCCTGCGATTTCTCCGAATCGGGCCTGGGACAAGTTCGCGTGAAGTCTTAGCTTCCGAAGCCGGTCGCCTATTCCATTCAGTTTGATGCCCATCGGTTAATGCTATGGGAGGACGCTGTGCTTGTACAGAGGACACAGATGGACTCATCACAGCTTGGCTCCAGGTGCCGAGTCGGCAATTAAAGTCGTAAACAGCCCCTACGAAGATGTGCGGCCTGCACTGTAAGTGCCTGCTCATCTTCTACCCCCTGAGGCCCGAAGTTTGCGTTGGGTTCCCGGTTACTCGGTGTCGCCAAGTTGAACTTGACGCTTGACCATGAGGGTCATGGCCGTGTCCGCGTGCATGGAGAAGTCCTTGGCGCGTTTCGCCTTCTTGCGGATCTCAAACACTCCGGGCTCGTGTTCGCACACCAGCCCCAAGCCATCGGGCACTTCAGCCTTGTCGATCAGACCGGCCGGGCACGCGTAGTAGACCGCTTCAGCCAGCTCTGCGTACGCCTGGCGCTTTTGTGGCTTGGCCAGGTCGGCAAGGAAGTCGGCGCGGCTGACCTTGACCTCGTAGATGGCTGGCGCTGCGTTTCTTACCTTGAGCTGGGGCAGGCAGGCGAAGACATCGGGGCGCACCACGCCCCAGGTGCGGGGCTGAGTCCAGTCCGGATTGGCGAACTCGACGTTCTCCCACGTGTGCATGCCTTTTGAGCGTAGGTAGGTGGCCAGGCGCGTGCCCAGTTCGTGATGGGGGCTTTGTGACTGGATCTGGGCCTGGCGCGTCTCGTTCATGTGCACCACGCCCAACTGCGTCACTGTGAGCACAGCTGAGGCGCTGCTGCGCTGCTCCACTGTCTGCACCATCCCATGCACCGTGAGGCCCAGGTCAATGCCCTTGAGCTCGCTCAGGTAGACCGGGCGGCCGTGGCCCCAGATCCAGCGCAAGCGGCTGGTGTGCGCCTTGGTCAGGCGCGGCGGGGTTGGGCAATCCAATGCAGCGCCAGCGGGGATGTCTGCCTGCGCTGGAGTCATGCTGGGAGGGCCAGTGTGCGGGGCATTTCGCACAGCAGCATGGCGCCCTCTTCCGGGTGCTCAGTCAGGTGCACGCGCATTCCGAAAGTGACTTGTCCGTTGTCATCGATCTCGCCCACGCTCAGTGTCACGTTGCTCGTGTCCGGGTCATCACCGATGAACTGGCGCAGCAGCTGCGCGGATTCGCCTGTCAGCGCGAAGGTGGGCATTCGGGCGGGGGCTGGCGCTGCCTGCGCGGTGCCCTCCTCGCGGATCCACAGCATCATGGCGATGGTGCCCACGTCCAGGGGGTCGCCCTTGGCGATGTGTTCGGCCAGCATGGACTGAAGGCGGCCATTGGGACAGTCGGACTTGTCGTGCCAGCCCCCGCGCCCTTTGGCGCGTGAGCGGGCGAGCTTGGCCTTCATTGCCGCGGCAAAGCGGTCGACGGCCATGTCATCGGGATGGGGGTGATTGGCAGCCGAGCTGTCGGTGGCGGTGGCATCTGGCATGAGGACTCTCCGTGGAAGTAACGCCGAAACCGGCGACCTCGGTAGCTTCTCATGCCTCCCTGAAAAGTCAAACGATGCGGGCCAATACCGCCGGCTCGTTCAGGCAGCTTCGCGCAGGGCGATTTTGATGCGCTGATCCCAGTGCGCAGCCGTGGCGTGGTCTTCGAAGTTGCCGAGAACCACCTTGGTCATGTCCTTGTCGAACGTCTCGATGACGATGCGTTCGTTGTCGTGCCGGCCATTCTTCTCGGTCCACTTGTGCTGCCATGAGTCGATGTTGGCGAACTTGAGGACCTGGATGTTGCCGTCATAGTCGAAGGTGATGAAGCGCTTGCCGGCTTCGTCCAGGATGAAGCTGCGGCCATCGCAGATTACCGCTTCCTGATTGGCGAGGCTGAACTTCGCCCGGACATCGGGCAGCACGCGTCGCATCAGCACCTTGGCGCCATGCGTGGACAGCGAGTCAAGGAAGATGATGCCGAACGGCATCGTGCCGATGCACAGGGCGGTACCGAGGATCTTGAAGGGCCAGCCGAACCAGGTTTCGGAAACGAAGAGAGTCTTGATCATTTGAGTTAGATGAAGAGTGGTTGAAAAAATTGCGCGCCACTTGTGGCGACCGAGTTAGCTTCTCACGGGTCTTTGTTTTGTCAAATGATGGCGACCAGATTTTTTGCGCTGATCATTCAGCTGCGAAATGCTTGTAGCGCAGGGTGTTTCTACGTTTGTGCGAACGCGCGGCTAAACACGTTGCTATACGGTGCTGGAGGGTGTTCCTCCACGGCATCACTAAAGGAGATTCTTCATGCCAGCATCACTCGCACTCGACTTCCTTGGCGCAGGCCTGGCCGCCCTCGCCGCCTACTTCTGGGCCCGTGCAGCCCTTGTCCCCTACCCCAACAATCGCAGGCGTACGCCGGCCCAGGCGTGGAGGCGCGCCGGGAGGTTCAACTCGCTGGGGGCTGGCTATGCGGCTGTTTCGGCGGCCACCGTGGCGCTGAAGGTGGCCGGCCTGCACTTCCACCTGATTGCTTGATTCCCTTGGCGACTCGACCGGCCACCAGGGCACCGGTGGCCGGCCGCGCCACTCAGGCTATAAACTTCCTGCTTTCTTAGGAATAATGGCAATTGCACCCCCTGTCAAAGCATAATTCCTGCATTCATGGGAAAACTTGCCAAAACATCTTTCAGGGAGTAGTATTTCCTACGAAATTAGGAATTATGAAACTTCGAATCAACACAGTTGAGGACCTGGGCGTGCTTGTTCGCGCGGCACGCAAGGGTTCTGGCGTCCGCATAGATGACCTGGCGGCCTCGGCCGGCGTGAGCAAGCAGTTTATGGGTGACCTCGAGCTCGGCAAGCCCGGGGTGCAGCTGGGCAAGGTGCTGCAGGCCCTGCGCGAGCTTGGGATCTACCTGAGTGCGGATGTCCCCAACGGCACGCAAGAACTCATCGACCACTCCAAGTCGCTGATCGAGCGCACCAACACGCGCCGGCGAGCATCTCCGAATGCCGGGGCGCGCCGCGTGAAGGGCAAGAACAATGAGTGAGCCGCGCGCGCTGCAGGTCTTCAGCAATGACAGGCTGGTGGGCCTGCTCACCGAGAACAATGACGTCTGGAGCTTTCGCTATGCGCCTGAGTGGCTCTCCGCGGATGCCCCGTGGGCGCTGGGCCCCGGTCTGCCGCTGGGGCCGGATCCGATCGTGGACGGGAGCACCACGCGCCCGGTGCAGTGGTTCTTCGACAACCTCCTGCCTGAGGAGATGATGCGTACGGCCGTGGCCAAGGATGCCAAGGTGCAAGAGGCGGACTCCTTCGCGCTGCTGCAGTACCTGGGCCGCGAGTCGGCTGGGTCATTGGTCTTGCTGCCAGGTGGTGAGGCGCCGGACCCCGCGCATACGTGGCAACCACTGCCCATGGCCGAGCTTTCCGAGCGCATTCGCAACATGCCTCGCCAGCCCCTGTCCGACACCGGGCGCAAGCGCATGTCGGTGGCCGGAGCGCAGCAAAAGCTGCTGGTGCGCTGGGACGGCAAGTCACTTTTTGAGCCCGAGGGGAACACCCCTTCGACGCACATCCTCAAGCCGGACAACTCTTCGGACGATTACCCGCACACCGTCATCAACGAGTACGCGATGATGAAGCTGGCTCGCGCCGTGGGGCTGGATGCGCCCGAGGTCTGGCGCACCTACTGCCCGCAGCCGGTCTACATCGTGGAGCGCTTTGACAGGCGCTTCGCCCAGGGCGGCAGCATTGATCGCTTGCACGTCATTGACGCGTGTCAGCTGCGCAACCTGCCCCGCACCTTCAAATACCAGCAGGCAAGCGTGCAGACGCTGCGTTCCATCGTGGACAGCACGCGAAACAAGATCGCCGCACGTCTGTACCTGTGGCGCTGGCTGGTCTTCAACCTGCTGATTGGCAACAACGACAACCACCTCAAGAATCTCTCGCTCTACGTGGACGATGCGAATGTGGGTCTCACGCCTGTCTACGATCTGCTGAGCACGGCGGTCTACGATACGGCCGGTTACGCAAGCTCGCCGGCGTGGCCCAGGGCGGCCCTGTCCATTGGCTTGCCTGGTGCTGCTACCTTTGGCGAGGTCGACCGCAACCGTCTTCTTGATGCGGCCCAGGTGCTGGGCGTGCCTCCCCATCCCGCGTTGCGAGAGTTGGATCAGATGCGCTCCCAGATCCCCGCTGAGATGGAGAGGCTCATCGCCACGATAGAGGCTGAGAACAAGTCGCTCTCTGAGGAGTCGCTGCCGTACCTGGGCGGGGAGTTGCGCCTGCTGCGCGCCATCCAGAAGGTGGTCATCACCGACATGGTCGCCCTGACGAGGTAGGGCCATGTGATGTTCAGGTGATGGCCATCAGCGATGGGCATCATGAACCGTACGGGCGAAAAAAAACCGGCTCCACATGGGAGCCGGCTTTCGGGCGTGTGTTTCAACGCTTGAGGGTCATTTGCAGCCCTTGGAGGCGGCGATGCCCTTGAGGGTGGTGCGACGCTCGGCAACCTCTTTCAAGGTCGTATCGGCGTTGCGGGCCACCATCGCGAAGTAAGGCAGCTGGAAGGCCGAACGCACCTGGGTGCGGTCTTCGGCGTGTGCCTTGTCCTTGGCCGCTGCGGCTTCCTTCACGCTCAGCGCGGCGAGCTCGTCCTTGATCTGCACGCAGGTCATGGTGGCGGCGTCGGCCTTGGCGGGGGCGGCTGACTCGGAGGTCTGCGCGCCGGTGGAAGCGCAACCCTGAATCAGGGCAGCAATGGACAGGATGGCAATCGATTTGATGACAGTGGATTTCATGTTGAGTTTTCTGTGATGAAGAGCCACTGCCCCAAAGGGCCGCGGACCCCTCGGGTGGTTTTGGATGGTCATGTGACCCTAGGTGAAGTCTGGTACGAGCCCAGCGAAATTGGCGGAATGCCAAAGACGGGCGAATTCTATGGGCTCAACAGGATGGTGTCCAACGATGGCGACCACCTTGCCGCGATGCCACGCCAGTGCTGCCTTTTCGATTTGTTAGGGGGTTGACGCGAGGCGGTTCTGTCGTATTCTGTTTATAAGCAAAACGAAGCACACACAGAGCGTAAACATGAAGAACACCAAGCCCACCCAAGCAGAAAAAGCAGCCCGCGCACTGGGCGGCATCATCATCCCCGGCATCGAGCGCTGCGCCTTCAACGCGGTGATGGCCCACCAGCGCCTGCAGGCCAAGGGTCGCGGCATGCGCAAGCCCTTTGTACCCCAGGTGGTGCGCAAGCTCGTAGCCGGCGCCTGCATGAAGGACCGCAAGAGCGGCGAGATCGTCAAGGTCCTGGGCACCGATGGCGTTGCCATCTCCTTTGCCGGCCCCACGTCGCGCGGCCAGGTGCACAACACCTACCTCTCGCGCATGTTCGAAGTGATCAGCATCCCCGGCCAGCAGCTGGCCACCGCCTGACCCCAAGTCATCAGGAGAAAAATCCATGGCATTTGAATTGGGCGCGAAGGTGCGCTGGTCCAGCCAGAGTGCGGGCTACACGAAAGTGAAGGAAGGCGTGATCGAGCAGGTTGTTCCTGCCGGAGCCTACCCGGACCGGGATCGGTTTCAGCAACTCTACCGGGCTTCTGGCGTCGGTCTTCACCGTGACCACGAATCCTATGTTGTACGCGTACCGGGCAAGACAGCAAGAGCTGCAGGCACTCTCTACTGGCCCATTGCGCGCAAGCTGCAAGCCGCGTGAGAACGACTGTGGAATTCCCTCAACGTATCCAGGACCTGTTGCTCGAAGTGGCTGACCGCAAGGGCACGGCCACACGCGGCCATGGGAGGATGAGAACGGCCAGCCCCTGCAGGACGACGCCCAAGCCGCGCTGGATTGGATCCGAGCTGCCACTGGGATTCGTCGCCTTTCTATCGAAACTGCCCCGAAGGATGGTCGCGTCATCCTGGTGGTGGACAGCACGGGCAACGCCCCGTGGGCCTGTGCCAAGTGGTGCGAAAGTCCCGAATGGGCCGGGTGGGTCTATGACGACGAGTTGCTCAATGACGCCTTTCCGCTGGGCCCGCAGCCGAGCTACTGGTTTGACGGTCTGGAGGCTCCTCTGTGAAAGAGGAAACACCCCCCCGTGAATGCCTCAAAAAGGCCGAAACAGTGGCCCTGTGGCACGCCGTGAGCAACTATGAGCTGATGATCAAGCAGATGGTCGGCATGGATGGCATCACGCCCGAGCAGATCGAGGTCGAGCGCAAGCGCCTGGAGCTGGCCAAGCGCTGCCTCAAGAAGGTCAACAACCTGCGCCACCTGGGCATTTAGCCGACTGCACCAATGAAGAACAAAGAACTCCTCCGCTCCCTCCTTGAGGTCACAGCACACGCGCCGATCAGCACGCCTGTCGTTGCGCGCATCCGTGGAAAGCAATACTTCGTCAGTGATGCGGCACTGTCGGTCCCTTTGGTCGACACCACGCGCACTATCGGGGCCATGAAGGTTTTGGGTCGCGCCAACGCCAAAAAGCACATCTGCGCGCAACTCAATGCGATCAACTATCCCAGTGTGAAGGCTGCCCGCGAGGATGCACTCACCCTGGGCATGCTGATACGTGCTAGCGAAACCGCACCGGGCGATCAGGAAGTCATGGCCAGCGCGGCTCACCTTGGCCAAGTCGACTGCTACGCACACGTGCAGCGTGTGTACTTGTGCCGCATTGCCGCCACCGGCAAGCCCGACCCCGTCAGCCGTGGTGGTGTGCCTGTCGTGATCCTCGACGGCGACTGATTTGCCCATGGCCACGAAACTGACCGAGCCCCAGCAGATGCTGGTCAACCAGCTTCGTGCTGGCGCAACCATGCGCCACGTATTGACCCCCCGAAGCCTGTACCGCCTCACACAGCAGGGCCGCAGCAGGACCGTGCACCCGGCCACCGTTGATTCGCTGTTCAAGCTAGGCTTGCTGCAGCAGGACCTGGCCGACAACGTGTCCTTAGCCTGAGAACCCGGCCGGCCCCGCTTCGCCCGGTCACCCCCGGCCACATGGCCGGGCCCACTCCGCTCAGCCTTTCACCAAAATTGCTTAATTGGATTAGCTTTCACCGCAGATTGCGCAATGTAATTAGCTCGACTTGACAGCAAGTCGGACGGGAATGATAATTGCATTTATCAATTCAAAGCAAATGCCTAATCGACTTAGCATCATCGACTCGCTAGTAGCCGCGCGCATCTCGCAGGCCCTGACTCAGGGCGAGCTTGCGGAGCGCGCTGGCGCTACCCGCATGACCGTGCAGCGGATCGAGGCAGGCTATGACGCCAAGCTGGCCACCGTGCACGAGCTGGCGCGAGCTTTGGGTCTGGAGCTGATGCTGGTGCCCAAGGCGTTGGCCGGTGAGGTCCAGGCCTTCATCCAGTCGGGCGGCCGCGTGCTGGGTCAGCCCAGTGGGGCTGGAGCACCTGATTCTGTCGTGGCCCAGGCCCTGACCATCAACAAGCTGACCAACCGGATCGTTGAGAGCTCCATGGGAGATCTAGTGCCCCAGTCCCTTGCGGAAAGTCTCTCGCGCCAGGTCATCAACCGTATCTCCGAGGTCCAAGCGGAGCCGCCCGGCTCGTTCTGGGCATCACGTAAGGGTAGCGCCCAGGCGCCCGGCTCCCAATCCAAAGCCCCCACGATCTCGGATGCTGCGCGTGTGCTGCTGAAGGGCGGCACACCTCCCAGGAGCGGTAAGCAGTGAGCACGCGGCGCATGGATCTGACCGGCACGATCCGGTATCTGCGAATGTTCCTGTTCGCGCCCAGCGGCGAGCGCGTGCCCATCGGCTACCTCTCCAGCTATGGTGACGTCATGCGGGTGTCGTTCGATGAGGACTACATCAACAACCCGCAGCGCCTGACACTTTCCCTGCTGTATCGCGGTGCGGACGAGGCGCAGACACGGGCGATTCTTTCAGCCAAGCATGACGTGCGGGTGGTCACGACAACCGGGCGCTGGCCAAGCTATTTTGAGAACTTGCTGCCCGAGGGTCACAACCGCGAGCGCCTGGCGCGCCTGCGCGGCTGCTCAGAAGAGGATGAATTCGAGCTGCTGGCGGCCGCGGGCCACGACCTCATGGGCGCGCTGGAAGTGGAGCCGGCCACCAGGGAGCAAGGGATCCCAGACACGGTGCGTCACTGGCATACGGCCATGGGGCTGGATGTGCTGGAGCCCGGCTTTGTGGAGTTGCCCGTGGATGACGGAGCAGCGATCCCGGGCGCTGTGACCAAGTTCTCGGCAGTGCACGACGGGCGCCGTTACATCGTTCGCCGCGGCGTCGAGGCCGGCAGCCACATCCTGAAGCTGCCCAGCAGCGCGCACCCGGACCTGGCCATCAACGAGTACGCGGGCTATGGTCTGTGCGATGCCCTGGGGCTGGACTGCGCCAAGGCCGAGTTGATCACGCGCGAGGAAGCGGAGTTGCCCGAGAATGTCCCGTTTGAGCTCATCCTGGCGGTGCAGCGCTTTGACCGCGCGGGCGGACATCGGGTGCACATGGAGGAGTTCGCTCAGGCCATGGGCCTGTCGCCGGCACGCAAGTACGGGCGAGACCTCATAACCGACTACTCCCAGATGCTGCGCGTCATCAACGAGCAATCCAAGCGCCCGGCGCAGGACGTGAAGGAGTTTGTGGGTCGCCTGGTCGCCTTCATCCTCATGGGCAACACCGACGCCCATCTGAAGAACTGGGCGTTTCTCTACGAGGACGGTATCACCCCGACCCTGGCCCCGCTTTACGACCCGGTGAGCGTGTCGAGCTACTTCAAGGCGGCGCCGGTGGCGAACTACGGCGTGAACCGGGCCATCGACGGCAGAGTCAGCGCATTCACCTGGGAAGACATGCGTACGCTGATCGATAAGGCTGGCGTGGCGCGCGCGCCTGCGCTCATTCGCCACTGCAAGGATCTGGTTCTGCTGGCGAAGGAAAAGTGGCCGGAGACGATGGCAGGTTACGACGCGCCGGCATCAATGGTCGAGGAGATCACCGAGCGCCTGGGCGGCAAAGTGGCCCTGGCCGCGTAGACGTCAGTTCAAGCGCATGAGGCGCGAGACAACCACGGGGCTGCGGCGCAGCTGGCTGACATCGAGATTGCGCACGCGCCCGTAGCGGTCATGCAGCAGTCCCAGCAGGTCTTCGTTGGAGGCCGGCCGGCCAATCAGCTGCTTGAGCTGGTCAGGATGTAGCGATTCAGGTGTTTTGCATGCCTGCATACCCAGGATCCGCACCTTAATGACATGGGCAGGGTCCAAGAGGGGCTCGCCGTCGGCCGTTCGCCCCACGATCTGAGCCATGGCATAGATTCGGCCCGGCTCGTGGTTGCACGGCGCCAGGTTCACATGGGTAAAGAATTGCCCGTCAGGGATCCCAATGAAGTCGCTGGGGTGCAGTTTGATGACGCCACGCACCCCGGTTTGGGCGCGAAGTTCGTCCTTGGTGACTGGAGAGGTTGACATGCCCCGAATTTTCCCGGGATTGGAGGTCGCTGACAAACGATGCGGACCAGTCTGGGCCGCATCTTTTGCCCGATCCAGCCCCCGGACCTAAAATCGGGCTCCTTTGCTGGCCTCTGGCTGGCATTGCCGCGCTTGTCGCAGCATTCATTTGGGAGCCGTTTCGGCATCCCTTCCAGCCGACAAGGCTGTACTTTTCAACCCCATGGGGCATGCGTGTGCCCCTACAGGGGTATGCCGTGCTCCTCTACTCTGGAGAAATGGCAATCATGCCCAAGAAGAAATACTTCGCTGTCACAGGTCGCCTGCACGGTGACGATGAGGCAACGGCAATGACCTTTGAGGCGAACGACCGCGACGACGCAGTCACGGCATTCAAAGGTGAGATTTGCGCGCTTCGCAATTTCCAACCGGAAGATGCCGAGCTTGCACTTCGGGACAACCCGCCGACGCACCTGACGGTCTACATCGACACGGTGTTCCGTTCGGACTCGCCCATCGAGGAGGTCTGATTCATGGCTCTCTCGACCAGTTGCGCGGCTGAAATCCGCGCTGCGCAGGCCAAGGAAGCCCCGTTCAAGCGGGAGTTTGCACGCCAACGCATGCAAGTCGCGCCCCGTGAGCACACGCTCAGCTACAGCTACCCGACGAGTGAAAACGCGCGCAAGCTCGGATTCTCCAAGACGGGCTGCTACTCGGTGAGTGTCGATGCCGGCGCCCCCATCGGCTACGAATCGCGCGCTCTTGCTGAGGCGCAGATCAAGGCCCTGGGCACCGCGCCAAGTCTGTATTCGCTGGACAACCCGCGATACGACGAAAACCTCGCAAAAGCGCTCCACTCAACGGTGGGCGCGAACAGCGCAAAGAAACAGGCAACTGCCTGATCATCAACCCCGTGGGGCACAAAGCCTGCCCCGCCCGGGGTAGGCCGTGCCCCTTCAATTCCTGAAGGAGAGGCAATGCCTCAAGAAAACACCATGCCATCGATCAAGATGGCGTGTGCCGACGAAAACTTCGCCTTGCGCGATTTCGTGCAGGTCGAAGTGGCCGAAGACGGCCGCCCGGACTACTCGTGCCAGACGTGCGGCTGGCTGCAGAAAAGCACTGCCGCCGGCGCCGCTGAGCTGCTGGAAAACGGCTTCTGGAGCGATCCGAAAGCCCGGTCTGCGTTCGCCGAAAAAGCTGCAGCCTTCCTGGACCCGTCCAAAGCGCTCAAGCTGTTCGAAGTGACCGCGGCCGGCTATGACGGCTCGTCCGACGAAACCGATGACCTGGTCATCTGGGTTGCAGCATCCTCACCTGAGGCGGTGCGCCTGGCCATCCTGGATACCGGTGCAGCGTTCTGTGGCGAGTTGATCAGCAGCGACCTCACGGATGCGGACTACACCCTACCGAAACAGTCCATGTCGCTCGGTCAGGCCTTGCTTGAGTTCGCCTCCAAGCACCGCAACAAGAACCGGGCCGTTGCCTGATCACACCCCACTATGCCCACGGCAGATCTTCGGATCTCCGTGGGCATTTTTTTTGCCTGCTTGCGCGCAGTGTCCCCCGGTCTAGCCCAAGAAGATCTCAGCCATGCGCTCTTTGAGTGGTCGTTCTGGCGTGGCTTTGGGCGCTGTCGTTTTGACACTCTTTGCGGCCAGGGAGGCCTTGGCTGAAGTCAGTTCTGCCGTGGAGCGCCGCAGTTCCTTGTCCAGCTCCCGCGCCTGCCGTCTTGCGGCTTCCAGGTCGGTGCTTAGGTCTAACACTGTGTCGTGAAGCCTCTCGATGGTGTGTTGCTGCTGGGTCACCCAGTCCTCTACCCGTGAGAGCAATTCCCCCGCAATCGGCTCGACAGATGCAACATCACCGTTCGATATCTCTCTGTAGGTCTCAAGCCAGAGCTCTTCGTCATCTTCGTCATCTTCGTCATCCACCTCACCGGAAGTGAGGGCGCAGACGATGTCATCAAAGGGGTCTTCGTATGGCGCTTCGTCGACTCTGCTGACGATACGAAAAGCCATACCGGTCAGGAACTCACTTGGAGCTTCGCCTGATCCGATTCGCATCCACTTGCCCTCTGCGATGATGAAGATTTCCAGCTGTTTGTTTGCGCCTGCCAGCAGAGCAAAGTGCTGAGCGGCTGGGTGGCCAGATACGCCCATGACAAAGCAGACGAAGCGAACCGGGTCTATCTTGGCGTGAATCTCGTAGTGGGAATGGACAGCCTCAATAAACGAGATGCCTGCGCGTGCCAACATGGCCGGTGAGACATAGAGGGTCGCCACCGCAGAAGCGTCTTTGCAGATGTAGAGCCTTGGCGGGATGGCGCGCACGCGGTGGTTGCCTCGCGGGTCGCCGGCCTGCAGCTGAATCTGCGCCAGGATGCGTTGCTGCATCTCCGTGAATGTCTGGTCTGCTTTCAGCTCCTGATAGAGCTTCGTTTCCTCTGTGATTCGGCCATCCGCGACGAGGCGCTTGACCATGTCTGTCAGCGAGACGCCGAAGAAATCGCGCAGGCGCTGCTTGAATTTGATGCTCCCCTGTTCACTTCGCAGCTGGCGCTCGCGGTTTTCGAGCTTCTTGCGCTTGGCGCGCTTCGCGTCTTTCTTCTGCTGGTTGCCCATGGTGACCTCAGGACTTGGAGTTGCTCAGGTGCGAGGGGAGCCATCCAACGATGACCTTGCCGTCTTCCTCAGACCACGTGTAGTAGATGCGCAGGATAAAGCGGGGGTCCCGCGCTGTGCTCTTGCCCAGGTGCTGGTCCAGCCAGAGCTTGCGCCCGCCCCAGCGCACGAAATAGTCCTCGCCGGCGGAGCCTGCACGGCTTGGGTCTACTGAGCCCCCGAAGTCCAGCCCCATGGCCGTGCACTTGTCCTTGAAGACGTTGCGGTCGAGCTGGCCGAGCTTGGTGAGCCGGTATTCGTTGGCCAGCAGCTCAAGGCACTCATAGACCAGGGGCGGATTCTCGTAGGGGCTGCGCTTGGCCGCGGAGATTGCGCGCTGCATGACCACGATGCGTTCGCTGTTGAGCGTGGCCCACTGCTCCAGGTTTTTGAGGCTGGTGGTGTCGACCTGGCTGCTGATCTCAGCCTCTGGCACGTCGTCTTGCTCTGCAGAGCGAACATTGAAGCCCCCGGCAAGTGACTTTTGCTCTTTGAGAAGCCGGGCCTGAGAGCGGGTGAGGTCCCGGTAGTACTCAACCTCCCCACGCGCGTCTGCCAGTGCTTGCGACTGGTCGTTGATCGCGCTCAAGCCACCAGCGGCCAGCGCAGCAGCCGCAACCGTCATGAAGTTCGGCGCTTTGGGCGGGGTGTGCACATCCCAGCTTTGCGCTTTGCCAAGAACCTCCTCCCATATCGTCTCTACGAAGACTGGGGCTGGTTGTTCGGCATGTGGCCCTGATCGATGGAGCGTGCGTTTGCTGATCGCATACCTCTCGTCGGGTAGCTGGGCAGCGCAGAACTCCCATAAATGGCCATGCGCCTTGTCCAGCCCCTGCAGGGCAACGACCTCGCCGTTGCCAGCGTTGACCCACTGGATGTGGAGACCATCGCTGTCGCTTGAGCCGGCCGTGTCACTCGCGATCTGGCTGGTGTCGAAGTCAGCCCCGGCATGGACGTGGAAGGCCTGGCGGATGGCTTCCAAGAGCTGTGTCTTGAGCAGGCCGCTTGCGAGGATGGTTTCGTGCTGTGCTGTCATGCCTGAATTTATACATGCTGCCACGACGTTTGTCACTCGCATATCCACCCGTTTCCCACTCGTTGCTCATGCAGCACGTGCACCGCCAGTCGCCTGAAGTAGTTGAAGGTGTCGTTGCGTTTCGCCTCTTCACTTGACGCCAGCCCCATTCATGCCATGCTTACACGATGGATAGACAAATTGAACGCGCTGAGAAGCAGTACCTGGATGGCCTGCGCCGCATCTACGATAACGGCACCGACCTGAAGAATGCCCGTACCGGCCAGGTTTGCCGCACGGTGATCAACATCGACATGACCTACGACGCCTCGACCAACAAGGCGCCGATCACCACGACCCGCAAGCCCGCACCCAAGCTGGCCATTGCCGAGCTGCTGGGCTACATCAAGGGCGTGACCTCTGCCGCCCAGATGCGCGCCCTAGGTGCCAAGTCGTGGGATGCCAATGCCAACGAGAACGCCGCCTGGCTGGCCAACCCCAACCGCAAGGGCGAGGACGACCTGGGCCTGATCTACGGCGCTGTGGGCAAGAACTGGCCCGTCTACGACCCTGATCCGACTGACAAGGCAAGCGAGCGAAGTTTCAAGCTCGACCTCTTCCACAAGGTCTACAACAACCTGAAGAAGGGCGTGGATGACCGAGGCGAGATCATCACCTTCTGGAACCCGGGCATGTTCCATCTTGGCTGCCTGCGGCCGTGCATGTACGAACACCAGTTCTCCCTGCTGGGCGATGATCTGTACCTGAACTCCACCCAGCGTTCCGCAGACTGGGCCCTGGGCACTGATGCCAACAAGCTGCAGGTCTGGCTGCTGCTGCGCCTGATGGCCCAGATCACCGGCAAGAACCCCAAGCTGGCCTACCACCGCAACGTGAATTGCCACATCTACGGCAACCAGCTCGAACTGGTGCCAACCCAGTTGCAGAGATCCATCCTGGCCGAGCCAACCCTGGAAATCAACCCTGACATCAAGACGCTGCAGGACGTTGAGCAGTGGGTAACGGTGGATGACTTCAAGATCGAGATTGCGGAAACTCACCCGGCTATCAAGTACCCGTTCGCCGTCTGAACTCGACATCGACGGGGGCTGGTTTATGCACGCCATGGCCTTGCGCTATGTCAATTTCGTGCAATGCTGGAAGCATGAATTCGAACCAGAACACCGACAGTCTCAACCCCCCTCCCGACTGCCCGGCCGAAGTTCCCAAGGTGTTGACCCTGGAAGAGCTCACGAAGGCCATGAAGGAAGACGTCCTGGAACTGATGAAGGGCGGCCAGATCCCGCGTGATGTTGCAACCTTCTCGGACCTGCATGACCACTGCGACGCGAACTGCCTCGGCGGCCTGTGTTCGGATGCAACCTTCGACGCGCTGTGGAACCACTATGCGACGGACCTGGCCCAAGAAGGCATGCCGCAAGGGATGCTGGACCTCATCAATCAAGCCCAGAGCGCCGTGAACGAGTGGCTGGCCAGCGGCGAGCCCGCGCGGATGGAGTGACACATGGCCCATCGCATGCCCCGACCCAAGCAGTCCCCCCGAACCTCGCCGGCACCCATCGCGGTGCTGGGCATGGAGCTGCAGCGTTTTCTGACCGCAGAAGAGGAAGTGCGCCGTGAATACCCGTGGGCTGAGCGGTTCGTCATGGGCCTGCCCCTGGCGCCGTGGCAGCGTGGCTTCGTCTGGAGCGAAGAGCAGTCCGCGCGCTTCATCAGCAGCGCCTGGAGCGGCATTCCCTTGGGCTCGTACCTGCTGGCCGAGGCGGAGCTTGAAAACGGACATGTCGTCCGCTTCCGGCCCCTGGCCAATGCCGTTCTGGATGGGCAGCAGCGCCTGCACGCGCTGGAGCTGTACCTCACCAGTCGGCTTGCCGTGCCTGATGCGGCCGGGCGCTTGACCCTGTTCTCAGAACTGGATGTGGCCGAGCGACGCTGGTTCAACAACCGGATTTTTGAGCGGTGCACGACACCCCTTACCGATGAGGAATCCCTGCGCGAGACCTACGACTTACTGAATTTCGGCGGTGTTGCCCACCAGGACGGTGAGCGCGCGGTGCCGGCGGCTTAGATCGCATCACACCCTGCGCAGAAGAGTTCAGCTGTAGTTGCGCCACCCCTGCGCGTGCGTCTGATAATCGGCCTCGACGCATTGACAACTTGGTGCTCTCCCGCATACTGATCTGAGCCATGAACTCACACCACACACCCCTCTACCGCGAGCTCGGTCCGCGCGAAACGGCCGTCCCGGCTGCCCTGTGCCCGATTGAGGTCTCACGGGCCCTGGCCCTGGCCATCGGCTGGGATATTGACGATGTGCGCAGTGTTCACCCCTCGAAACGCTGGCACCCCCCGGCAACGCTGGAGGTCTACTTCAACGACGCCTGGCGCAGCTTTGACTATGTGGACGCCTCCGTCATGCACAAGGTGATGGAGCGGCATCAGGTCAAGGTCTCCCAAATTCCTGACGGCTGGTCTGCAATCGCCGTCCACCCGGGCAATCGCTCCCGCCACCGGGCCACGGCTACCACAGCGGCGCTGGCAGCAGCCATGGCGGTGATTGCCAGCGTTGGTATCGAGGTCGCCCCCCGCACCCTGGCGGTCCACCCGGCCTATGTGCACTGATCGACTCCACACGTAAGAATCACACCCCACATGGCCGATATCGCCGCCGACGCATTCAGCGCCTACGAAAAGGTCGTGGAGTCCAGCGGCACTTTCACGCCTCGCCCTGGCCAGCGCCAGATGGCCGAGCTGGTGGCTTCGGTCATGGCCCGGGGCACGCTGGATCGGGAAGCCAAGGAGCAGGAAAGCGCCATTGCGGTGATCGATGCCGGCACCGGCGTGGGAAAGAGCCTTGGGGCCTGCGTTCCGGCCATTGCGGCCGCGCTGGAGCGCCGCGCGCGCGTGATCGTGAGCACTGCCACGGTGAACCTGCAGGAGCAGCTGATCGCCAAGGACCTGCCGCGCTTTCGCGAGCTCATGGGCCGGGACTTCAAGTTCGCCCTTGGCAAGGGGCGCGGGCGCTATGTCTGCAAGGTCAAGCTGGCGCGCATGGCCGGCGAAGGCGGCGCATCGGAGGAAAGTGACTTTTTCGCCGACGACGCCGAGCACAGCCCCGCGCCGGCCGCTGCCAGCGAGTCGGTCATCACCCTGTACCGCGAACTGAGCAAGGATCTGCACTCCGGCGCGTGGGATGGGGAGCGCGATTCCCTGACCACCAGCGCGGACGAGTTGCGCTGGCCATCCATTGCCGCAGACCACCAGTCGTGCACGGGCAAGAACTGCCAGCTGCGCTCCAGCTGCACCTACTTTGATGCGCGCAAGAAGCTGGTCGAGGCCGATGTGATCGTGGTCAATCACGACCTGCTGCTGGCGTCTCTGGACACGAACCTGCTGCCCAAGCTGGATGAGAGCCTGCTGATCCTGGACGAGGCCCATGAGCTTCCCGAAATCGCCTCTTCCCAGTTCACCTACACGACCGAGTTGAGCAACCTGCGCTGGTTGAACCAGGTGGGCACGCGCATCAGCAAGGCGGGCAAGGCCTTGGCGTATGACGGGACGAAGGATGCTCTTGAGGCTACGTCGCGCCTGACTCAGGCGATTCAGGACCTGCAGGAGCTGGTGATCAGCATGTACGGGGCGGCCCTGCAGACCACGGACAAGACGGCGCGCCTGCCCCATGGGGTGCTGCCCGAGCCGCTGGCCGAGCCGATGGGGCTGATCATGTCTCTGGGCAAGGCCGTGGGCACTGCCCTGGGCGAAATGGCGGCGATCATCAAGGACAAGCTGGAGGCCGGGCCCAACCCGGAGTTGACCCAGATGTATGCGGCCCTGGGCGCGCACGTGCCGCGGCTGGACCAGCTGGTGGGCTGCATGGATCTGATGCTGCGCCAACCCCAACCCCGCGACCCGGCCAACAAGCCAGATGCCAAGTGGTTTCGCTTCGATGACGCGTCCGGCTACATCCAGATCACGGCCAATGCCTGCCCGCAGGTCGCCGGCGACATGCTGCGCACGGTGTTCTGGCCCTTTGTGCGCAGCGCTGTGCTGACCTCCGCGACGATACGCACGCTGGGCCGGTTTGACTACTTCCTGCAGTCCGTGGGGCTGGATGGCAACCCCAACGTGCAGACGCTGGGTGTGAAGAGCAATTTCAACTACGCCGAGCAGGGCAAGCTGACTGTGGTGGCCATACGCTCGAATACAAAGGATTTCGACGCCTACAACCGCGAGGTCGCCGGCGAGATGCTGACCGACATCGCCGAGGTCCGCCACGGCGCCCTGGCCCTGTTCACCAGCAAAGCCCACATGCAGATGACCTATGAGGCCATGCCGGAGGATCTGCGCGAGCGGGTGCTGCTGCAGGGCTCGATGTCACGCGGGCGGCTGCTGGCCGAGCACAGGCGCCGGGTGGATGAGGGCCAGGCCTGCACCATCCTGGGCCTGCAGTCCTTTGGCCAGGGCGTGGACCTGCCCGGGATCTACTGCGAGAAGGTGTTCATCGCCAAGCTGCCCTTCGCCCCGCCCACAGACCCCGTGGGCCAGGCGCGTGCGGAGTGGCTGCGCCGCGCTGGGCGTGACCCCTTTGAGGAGCTGGCGGTACCGGCCGTGGGGATCAAGCTGACCCAGTGGACCGGGCGGCTGATTCGCTCTGAGTCGGATATGGGCACGATCTACTGCTACGACAAGCGGCTGGTGCAGACTGAGTACGGCCGCCAGATCCGACAGAGCCTGCCGCCTTACGCGACTTTCATCCGACAGGACGGGGAGCTGCGAACGGTGGATGCTGTTTAGCCCCGACCCTTTGATTGCATTCGTCCGTCATGGGCGAACAAGGAAACCATATGTTCCACACCGACTTCGAGACCGAGCCCATAGGCGGCGGCAATCCCTATTACTTGTGCATGCACTGCAAGAGATCCGAGCCCGAGATCAACGGCCGGCTTGAGAAGCATGAATCCTGGTGCGAGTACCGCCAGGCCAAGGAGGCTGGCAACCCCTGGCCGCCCGCGAACGAGGGCGAGTAATGCGAAAGCAGTCCCGGGTATATCGACTTCGGCGTCTGTCTGAGTGCTGCTGTCCAGTCCATGGCACCGGCATGGTTCAAAAGGGGAACGCTGAAGTGGACGGCGTGCATGTCTATGTCGCAAAGTGCCCACGCCGCGATTGCGATATTGAGGCGACGTCATTTGTGGCACATGGGCCCCTGACCCTTCGTCCGGCCTTTTCGCATCTCCTGTTGGGAGAAAAATAGTCGCCTCTTGCGCGCGATGCGCTATCGTGTATCTTGGAAGAATGAAGATGCATAAACAGATTGCGGTATCGATTCTGGTCGCGCTACTTGCGATCCCAGCCATGGCCCAGGAGTGCCGGGCACCCAAGGTATTCTTTGTCAGCATGCTGCTGGGCAAGGTCGAGGCGCCCACGGTGGTTCGCCTGGTGCACTCGCAGCAACGGGCCTGTTCACGAGCCGCGGCAGAAGAGTATTTCGCACGCGAGGTTGCCAAGGAATTCAGCGGCTACAAGATCCTCGACACCATCACCATGGCTGTGGACCAGGAAGACGGCACGCCGAAGCGCTCCGGCCGTGAAATCTCTACTGACATCTAGCGATATGCCACTCGAAACACGAAAGCGCATCAAAGGTTCTGTAGTTCTCGTGCGGGATGAGCAGTTCAGCTTTCAGGCGCATGTGCCTCGCAAGGCAGTCCTGAGCATTCTCAAACACTACGACCCCATGGGCGACTTCAGTGTTTATGCCGCCAAGAAGAGCGTCACTCAGCGGGAGTTCCTGCTGGCCGCTCAATTCGTCTGCCAGTACAACCGCAAGGAGCTGGCGCAGCGTCTGGGGTGCAGCATCAAGGTTGCGAACAAGTGGTATGCCGGGCTGGACTCGGCCGACTACCACGGGATGAGCCCGATCGTATGGAAATTCCTGGCTGAGATCATGTTGAAGGCTGATCCATCCCTCGGCTCGCCCAGCAGATGAGCAAGTCGAAAGTCACCAGGGTGCGCCCTGCAGGTCCTGACCACCAGGTGCTGACGGTCACCGGTGGCCACGGGAGTTACCGCAAGGAACCGTGCCCGGGGTGTCCTTGGCGCGTTGACCAGACGGGTGTATTCCCGCCTGAGGCCTTCGCCCACTCTGCCGGCACCAGCCATGACATGGCCCAGCACACCTTTGGCTGTCACGAGTCAGGCAAGTCAAAGCCGGCTGTTTGCGCTGGTTTCCTGCTGCGCGGGGCTGATCACAATCTGAGTGTTCGCCTGCAGCGCATGAAGGGCCGCATGCTTGACGTTGAGGATGGGGGGCTGGTTCTGCACGAGAGCTACCGGGCGATGGCAGTTGCGAACGGTCTTTCTGCCGACCATGATTCATTGCTCGGCTCCAGGTGAATTTCCAGGCGCTTTGCTTTTTCCGCCCGTACCTAACCCAGCTGCCGTCCTACAACGGCAAAGGCGGGGCTGGCACAACTCTTGGCCCAGTGCTCAGAAACGCCATCCAGTTGTGAAGCGCTGATTCAAAGCTGCGGTTCATGACCGGCTCCATCAGCCTATTGACCAGCAGATCGGCCATGCTGCGCTCGAGAAAGGCCATCACCTCCAACACGCCGGCCTGATCGAGCTCAAACCGCGTCTTGTCGGCCACCAGTGTCTTCACATTGGCGCGGCGGCAGATGGGCTTGAGCCACAGCGGGTAGTTGTAGGGGTCGGTAAAGAGTGGGGCCCACGGGGCGAAGGCCACCAGGTGCTCAAGGTATGCCTCTACGACTGGAATCTCAGTGAGCGATCTCGGGTCGTCGTTATACCCATCCACGCCAATGAGCAGCTCACCCATCATTTTCTGGGCGAACTCAGAACTCTCAAGGAACGAGTCAAAGACCCTGAGTGCCGGCGCGAGGTTCATCGACTCGACCTCCTCTTTTCGAATCTCGAGGTAGGTCCTGGTTTCTACACCCTGAATAACCGACAACAAGGGTGCTAAAGCCTGTTCCGTAAAGTCTTCGGCTATGCCTTGGGTGAACTTTCGCACGGTGGCCAGGTCCTCATCCGAGCCGAAGACCAGCGTCGCCCAGCGCCGGCCCCGGGCGTCAAAGACGTCGGCTTGCAGCTGAAGCAGGTAAGGCAAGGCCTCAGGTACATCTGACAACTGGAGGTAGTGCATGCTACTGTCCCGCAAGTGAGAGATGCATATCCAGCCGGCTTGCTCTGAACGCGTGCTCACCATCTCGCACAGGCGCTTTGCTGCCTGCAAGTTCAGGTCGTTGATGGACTGAGTCAGCCGTTCAATATCCTCTGCGTGGTTCCTGCTGATGAGCAGTACTGCCGCATCACTGGTTGTGATGTCCCATGGTCCAGCGCAGAAGGCCCGAAGAGCTTCTATCCTGGAAATCCTTTTGGCCGAATCCCCCATGTACCGTCCTCACGCCGTTGTCTTGATGACTTGATGATAAGAGGGTGCTAGATTCGAGGTCAAAAAACCTGTCCGTTGGCTTTTGAACGGAACACCCCTTTTCACCTGTGAATGCGCCGCTCTGCCCTTGACGCAGCGGACTTTGGATGGATACTGGTCTGAGCTATGCATACAGACATGAACGATGACGATGTGGGCGCAAGCGTTGCCCCGGACGAGCCGGACGCGCCCGCCAGGCCCGGCAAAACGCGCAAGGTGGTGACCGTACGCGCCTACGGCTGCAATCTCTTGGGTGGACGCGAGGCCGATGGCCTGGCCTTGTCTGTCCTCAGGAAGCAAAACCACTTCTGGAACAAGCTGGTGGAGATCGAGCGCGAGGCCCGCGCGGTCTACCGCGAGGCTTTGATCCAAGGTGATGCGGAGTTGGCTGACTTGGCCCGCCAGGCCGACGAGAAGCAGCTGACCATTGACGCGCTGATCCAGGCCCGCAACGTCAAGCGCGTGGACAAGCGGTCCAAAAAGATCGAAGGGGCTGAAAACTACGCCACTCTCATCAAGCAGCACAGTGGCGAGCTCAAGGACCTGCGCGCGCGGATGAAGGAGTTGCGCGCCCGCGCCAAGTTGGCGGCAGCACCCGTGCTGCAAGAGGCTGAGCTGCAGCGACGTGAGAAGGTCAAATTGGCCACCCATTCAAGCGATCTGTGGTCGCCTCACCGGGAAACTGTGCTGGTCAAGTTCGATGTGGCCCGGGTTCGCGCCATGAAGGAGGGTCGTGAGCTGCAGTTTCACCGTTTCGACGGCAACGGCAGTTTTGGGGTGCGCTTCTCCTACGACGGTGGGTTGCTGTCCAAACTCACCAGTGGCTCGACCTCTCTCATCTATATGCGCGACCCCACGCCCGAGGAGCTGGGAGCCAAGAAGGCGGTGAAGGCCGACGGCAATGTGCGCAAGGTGGTGGAGATGCGCGCAGGCTACAAGGCTGAAGACAAGTCTTACCCGGTGCTCAGGTTCATGGTCACGATCCATGGTGGGCGGGCATTGCCCACGGACGGCCCGGTCAAGACGGTCACGGTCAAGCGCGAGATGCACGTGAACCGCGCGGACTGGAAGATGGTCTTCATGTATTCGCGGGAGGGGACGGATGCTGACTTTACGGCTGAGCTGCCTCCTGCGGCCGTGGGCGTGGACTTTGGCTTCAGGCTGGTGCAGGACCGCGAGGGCAACAAGGGTCTTCGGGTGGCCACGATCAGCAACGGCGAGAGCGCGCGCCACGTGGTGCTGGATGCGGAGTGGTTGCGGCGCATGGAGCGGGCTGATTCCGTGCGCTCCAGGCTGGACGATGCCGCCAACATTTTCTGGCAACAGGTCAAGCCGCGGCTGGCAGGACCTCAGTTCGATGCATTGGAAGAGGACTCATGGTTCCGGGTCCTGGCCGGCAAGGTTCTGAGGGCCAAGAGTGCCTATTCAGGTCTCCTGCGGGATCTGTGCATCGCTCACGAGAAGGCCGAGCGACCTCTGGGCGATGAGACAGCCGCTTTCATGGCTACCTTTGAGCGCGAGGCGACCAGTCTGGCCCTGCAGGCGCACCACGCTAAACGCAAGGCTATCGATCACCGCAAGCACATCTTCCGCAATGAGGCCGCCCAGCTGGCCAAGGATTGTGGCTTGATCGCACTGGAGGACGTGGACTTCCGGGCCCTGGCCGAGCTGGTAAAACCGGACGGGACTGAGACTGAGCTTGCGGCGGCTGCGCGTAAGTACCGGACTTGGGCCGCACCTTCTGAACTAAGGCTGGCCATCGAGCAGGCTGCAAAGCGTGAGAAGCGTGAAGTGGTGCCCATCGACCCGGCAAACACAACCAGAACCTGCTCTTCCTGTGGCCATGTGCACCAGCATGCCATTCAGGACCTGACGTTTATCTGCGAGTCGTGCAGCAAGGTTTGGGACCAGGACGAAAATGCAGCTCACAACATCCGGAAATCTGCACTACAGATGGATGGAATTGCAATGAAATCATCGTCTTAGTAGAATTCAGATCAAGAACCCTGTCCGTTGGGTAGTGAACGGAACATCGCGATCGGCATCGACCGGACATTGGCCGATCAAGAACCCTGTCCGTTGGGTAGTGAACGGAACCGCCGAAGCGTGGTGGCAAAGCTGCGCGGCGATCAAGAACCCTGTCCGTTGGGTAGTGAACGGAACTTAACCGCCAGAAAATTTGACTGTCCATGCGATCAAGAACCCTGTCCGTTGGGTAGTGAACGGAACAGACACGGAGCGCGGTTGCGCTCATGACTAGATCAAGAACCCTGTCCGTTGGGTAGTGAACGGAACCTGTCTATCCGTTCGAACAAAACTGGCAGTGATCATGAACCCTGTCCGTTGGGCGCTGAACGGAACGTAAGTAGCTAACGCTTGAATTTTTTCCCTGTCCGTTGGGTAATAAACGGAACTAATCACAAAAGTGATTACAGTGGCGGTGCGATCAAGAACCCTGTCCTTTGGGTTAATAGAACGACAAGCTCACTCCACGATGAGTTCGCTGGCCAGTGCGTAGAGCAGCCTGGCGTACAGATTGCTCTCATTGGGGCTCAGGGTGACGCCGCCCGGGTTCCCGTTCGGGGCACAAATGGCAATGTCCTGGTTGGGGAAGCGCACCATCCGCCAGCCCTTGAGCTCCATCAGGGCGACCATCTCGATCATCCCGTCCTCTATCAGCTGCAGGGCCTCAGGCGTGCACGGCACTTCTATGGTGCCGCGCTCTTCGTTGATCTGGGCCACGGGCTGGCTCAGCTGCAGCTCCCCGATATCGCCGGCGACGCTTTGCATGGTGCTTTTCAGGAAGCGGCTGAGCGCGAGTGAGGCGGCCGAGTGGTGTCTGCGGTTCTGATCGTTCATGGGGAAGGCTCTCTTTTCAGGGGTAATGGGGGCACGCCCGGGGCTGGCCCGGGGTGTCTGTGTTACTGAGGGGGCTGGTCCTGTGCGCCGGGGGCTGGTGTGAGCGATTTCTCGGCCTTGATCCCACCTGTGCTCAAGTTGAGCTCGATGCTGTCATCCGGGTCGTTGCTCTCGAAGTGCTCGCTCAGGTCCACGCCGCGGGCGTACATTCCCATCAGGCGTTGCTTGAGCAGGAAGCGTTCATCCGAGCCCAGGTGCTTGCCGTCAACGGTGGCCACGATCAGGCGAAGTTTCTCCGTCTCGCTGACCTTGTTGCCCAGCGCGAAGTTGCCGCCCAGCCAGGCACGGGCAACGCCGGCCTCTGCCAAGATCTTCAGCATGTCCAAATTCCCTTCTGTCATATGCAGCCACTTGCGAATATTGTTTGTGCGACTGCGCTCGAGCTGGCTGATTGAGCCGCTGTAGGCCTGCGCCACGTCAGGACGGAAGTGCCCGGTTGCGCGGCTTACGACTTCGCGTGCGTGATGATCTGCCTCGCGCACTTCCTGGTCGATGATGATGGGCGCGCTGCTGGAGACGGGAACCCCGAAGCCGGTGATTTCCTTGTAGCGGCGGGCCACGAACTGGTGGCGCAGGCCGTGGGCGGTCACGCCAAGTTCCTTGACCGTGATGCCGACTTTGCGAATGACGTTATAGAAGCGGTCCTTGCTCTGCGCCAGCGTCTTGCCAGGCAAGCTCAGCGTCTTCTTGGGGTTTTGTGCTGCAGCGACTTTGGCGCGCTCGAGCGCATCGCGCTGCCATTCCCGCACAGCTTCATCCACATCGAACTCCACGACCCGGGGCAGGCCGCCCTTGGTGCCGTGCACAACATGGATGAAGTTCCCGCCGTCAGCACTATGCGGCATCAACTGGATGGATTCTTTCATCCGCAGACCAAACGCAGCCTGAATTTCAAGCTGGATGGCGGTCATGGGACACACGGCGCGCACCTTGGTGAGGACTTCGTGCAGGTCGACATCGTTTTCATCCCAGGCTTTGGAGTGCTCGGCCGCCCCCTGTCGCGCCGGTGGCGCTTCGATCCCATGGCTGGCAAGCCAGCTCACCAGCCTGTCACGCTTGGGAACAACGCTCCCTTTCCCGATGAATGTCATAAACCGACGCAGGAAAGAGACCTTCGTGTAGAAGTAGGCGCTGGACTGCTTCATCTCCACCCAGTAGCCCAACAGCTTCAACACATGGGTCTTGCCCAACTCGCTCAGGTTCTGAACCCGCACGTTGAGTTTCACCAGCTCATCAAGCATGCGGCTGAGGTTGGATCCGTAGTCGCTGCTGGTCTTGGCCGAGACAGGTCTTTTGCTCCCGGTTGCCGACAGGATAAGAAATTCACTGAGGAACATGGCCAACTGCCCTTGAGGGTTGTTCGGCAGCCTCTTCTGGCAACGCTCGAGCACGGCCACTCCAGCATTGGCGCCGCGTACGCGTTCCTCGATTCCGTTTCGAAGAGCCTTGCCGCTGGTAGAGCCCTTGAATCTGTTTTGCTTGCTCATGTGTTTTAGGAAAGTGACTTTTTAGTTCACCAGGTGCTGACCGGTGCTTCCGATTCCAGTTGTTGCGCAACGGTGTTTCGTGCCTTGAGGTCGTGAAGGGCAATCTGGTGGCAGATCTCATAAACCCCGTGCAGGTCATCCCTCAGCACATGCACCGATGCCTTCCCTTTGGCCGCGAACAGGTGGCCCTGGTCCTTCCAGATACTCCAGTCCTGCCAGCGCGCCCAGCTGCCGCTGCCCAGTTGACGGTGGATCTGCCACGCATCGAGCTTTTCCACGTCAGCCACAGCTATCTCACCGCCAAGGACGGTTTGCGCAATTACCTGGCGCTGCAAGGAGACTCGCATCATGCGGTCGGCTTCTTTCTGGTCTTCATTGAGCATCTCTACGCCTCAAATCCCGTCGATCTATCAGTTGATGAAAAGTGCACTGCATTCCCAGCTCACAAGCCGGTCTACAGCTACGGATGTGTATGTCGCATCCAACTAGGCTCAGAACCAAACTGGATATGACTTACCCACCCGCAACACGTACCTGTGCCTCAAGCTTCGTTTTCCCGTTTGTTATGCGAGGCCCGGGTGGCCTATGTGTCAGATGTTTGGTCGCACGCTCGTAAGCAAACTGTCCTGCCTGTTCCGATTGCGAGTCGGGGGCCTCATCTTTCGATGACACCCAGCTACGAGAACGTATAGCTGGGGGGTTCCGGGTTCCAACCCGGGGTCCAAAGAGGACCAGACTTTTTCGAGACCAACATGGTCTTCAAAATCTCTCAACCACTCGACACGCTCTGACAGCGTGCCCCTGGACCTATCCGTGCATCCACTCGACTCCTTGTAAGCCTCAATAGGCTCCCAAGCTCAATTAGCTCAGGCGGTCGGTGAATCCCGTCGCATAGTGACTCCAAGGCTGCGCCTTGATGTCCACTACCGGGGGTAGATAGTTGGAACGTGGTTGTGTAATCGCTTTAGCTGCGTACGCAGCCCCTACTCAGCGTCCCCTTTCGGGTGACTCCTGGTGGCGACCCCAGTGGGGGTCATGGGAAAGTTTGCTTGCGGGCCTCCTCGGTTAGGGGAGACTGCTTCCTGAAACGCCTCTTGGCAATCAGGCTTGCGGAACATGCTCGGTCCGCGCGGAAATACTGCAACTTAGTCTGCCTACTGCCACAAAGTGACTTTTCGCTTCGCTCTGGTGGCACCAGAGAAATGGAAAGTACTTGTCATCTGAGCCAGTGGCGCAGAAGGTGGGGTCGGCTGGGTTGCAGCGGCTCTATGGAGCAATTTGCCCAGTGGGCGTTGGAAGGCGTGACGCCATTCCAGAGGTACCGGTTTCCCGGCTTGCCCTCAGTAGTCGCAATGACAGTTGAGGGACTTGGATGTTGTGACCACAGGTGTCACGAGTTGGCGCAAGGCCAGCACGGAGCGAACTTTATACAGTGTTTTTGGATGTGGCAAACGATTGTGACCAACTTTCGGTTTTTGACGTGTTATCCACTGCTACAAAATTATTTCTCTTAGGTGTTCTGACTTGTTTGGGTGCTTGGACAGTCGCATGTTTACTGGGTTCGTTCGTTCTCTCTGTTTGGTTTATCTCACGTAGGTCCAAAATCTTGGCGCGTGTTGATAAGGGGCTGGAAAGGCTGGAAACGTCTTCTGGCCGGTGCGCAAAGAAAAGCCATGGGGCAGCATGGTGAGCCGGGCGCAATGCATCTGATTCGTTTCTGCGGAACTGGTCCTATGGACCGCTTTTGACAAGTACGGCCAAGCTCCGGCGGTTGCGGATGGTGTTTGGACGGTCATAAGACATGAATCCATTGGCGTGTGAGAGTCGTAAGCACACAGCGGCGATTCCCTCGCCTTCTTTGCGCCGCCCTGCGACCAGTTCGGTACCACTTCAGGCCCACTTTGCGTTCGCGACCGTGTCATGCGCGTGCTCACTAGCCCAGTTGGGTACCAGTTCGGTACCACTTCGCGATTACCCGACGCTGTCGGGCAGGGTTTTTTGCCCAGTTCGGTACCAGTTCGGTACCACTTTGGCACAGCGATCCTTCAGAGGCCCTTTTTTGGCCAGTTAGAGGCCAGTTGGAGACCAGTTCCACCACCAACTGGTCTCCATCGTTTGATCCCATTGAATATCGTCAATATGATTCGCCCCAACACGACTTGTGTTGCCTTATCTGGAGAGTCCTAAATGAAATCTGACACCCCCACGGTTGTCGATATTCGAGCCATCGATGTCGGCTACTTCTCGACCAAACTCACTCTTGGCCGCAAGGTCTTCGGCGATACGGTTGGCATCGGCACCGCTATCTTCCCCAGTCTTGCCCCGCGCCTGCCGGCAGGCATGACGCCGAACTCTGTTCTGCAAGGTCGCCCCGACGGGGCCGTCGTTGATGTCGACGGGGTCAACTACTTCGTGGGCCGTGACGTCGTGCTCTTCAGTTCTGGACGCGAACCGCGTGAGGTGCTGAACGACTACAGCGAGACTGACAAGTATCTGGCGCTGCTGCGCGGAGCGCTGCACTATATGTTCCGTGATGCCGGCGCGACGAACGAGATGGTGATCAAGCACCTTGTGCTCGGCCTTCCCCTGAACACCTACGCCGTCCTCCGCGAAAAGCTGATCTCCCGCGTTACTGGCGAGCACATTTTGCCGAGCTCCACAGGTGATGGCTCGATGCGTCGTATTTCGGTACAGCGAGTTTCCGTGATCGTGCAGCCCCAGGGCGCTTTGATTAATCATGGCGTGGTGAACGGAACCAACTTCACTGAATCATGGTCCTTGGTGGTCGATGCTGGTGGCGGGACCCTTGACTGGTACCTGGCCCGCGGCCGCCAACCGAACTGGCAGCGTTCCGGGGCCTACCCCAAGAGCATGCTGTCTTGCGCCTACGCCGTGGCGGACCGAATTGACCCTACCTGGCGCGACAACTACGAGATCATCGAGCGCATTGATCGCGCGATCCGCGAGAAGATGCCTTCGTTCACCACTGCCGGCGAGACTTACGAGCTCGCAGGTTATGAGACGGCTATCGAATCGGTACTGAAGGAATCGACCGAAAAGATGATGGCCAAACTCGGAACGCTGGATAACATCGACACGATTCTGTTTACCGGCGGTGGTGCACGGGTCTTCCATGAATTCATGACCCAGCAGTACCCCAAGCGGGCCAAGATCATGCACATCGACATTGATCCGGTGTTCGCAAACGTCAAGGGCTTCCAGTTGGCTGGCGAAATTATGGCCAGCATGTTCAAGGCTTGATACTCAGGAGGAGGACCATGTCACTCGAACAAGCAGTCCGAAGAATGCGTTTGCGAGTCTTCATTGACAGCAATATTGGAGAGGTATTTGACTATCTGGCAGCCTCGACCAGGCCAACAGCGGAAGTTGTTCACCTTTTGCGTATGGGCTACGTGCTCACGAAGATGGTGAATGGCGAGTTGAATGCGGCTGATTTTCCTGTTCAAGCAGCGCTGCCCGGCAAAGCTAGTGGGAAGACCAAGGTTTCTGCAAAGCCGACGAAAGAAGTCGCGCCAGTTAGCAACGAAGCAGTGGCACTTGCTCAGTCCGCTGGTCTAACCATGGACTACTTCACGGGACCGACAGCGGCATTGTGAGCAAATCTCCTCTCCAGAGGGTGCCGGGCTAGTCCCGGCTTTTTTTTGGGATTCCGCTTTTTGTGGGGTTGACATCGGCTCGACCTATGAGATTCTGTATTGGACAGAAACACACAAGGAGTTAAAAATGTCGAACGCAATGACCATGTCTACCCTCTTCCGCCAGAACTACACCCCCGCCGCCAGTGCAGGCAGCGATGTTGAGCGCCATTGGCTGCTGGACTCTCGCGCCGGCCGTGACGTGCTGCTTGCCGCCGCGAACATGGAGCGCGTGGGCGAAAAGAAGGGCGTGCTGATGAAGATGGGCGCCAATCTGGACCCGCATCTGGAGCCGATGATCGACCGCCTGAACCTGCGCGATCTGCCCGAGCCGGGCACTCCGCTGCAGGAGATCAAGACCGACCTGCGCCTCACCCTGCTCATGCTCAAGGTGACTTTGTTCGGCTTCTAAGCCTACAGGCGCATTGCAAGGAGGCCTCCCAGGCAACTGGGGGGCCTTTTCTTTTGGGCAGTGGTCTGGTCCAGGCCAAAAAAAACCCCCGAGGCCGTGAATGGCGTCGGGGGTTGGTTGCTTATTGCATGTAGCGGTATTCCCAGTCGGGAGAGCCGGGGCTGAGTTCGATGTGAACCCAGTCCTGACCCTGCTGTCGCGCCAGGTCAATCAAGCTTTGCAGCTCCTGCGGGCAGGAGCGCATGTCTTGTTCGACCGGAAGGACTTTGACTAGAAAGCCGTTGGGAGTCTCGATCTGGACGCAGTCAAGGGCATCATCGGCCAGCTGTTCACAAGTGAACGAGCTGACGAAGTGTCCGCTGACGGTCATGGCACTTGCGTGGGTCATCGTTTCCTTGGGTTATGACCTCAGGCCGCGGCCACGGCTTTTGCCGGGGTCTCGACCACAGGAAGGTGACTGAAGCTCATGGCCTGGGCGAACATTGCCGAGACCTCTCCGCGCAGGCCCACCGGATCGGTGGACTTGAACGAGATCTTGCCCGTCGTCGTCACCGTGGCCTGGAACTCGCTGCCGTACTTTTGGGACAGGTAGCGGCCATATGCCAGGGCGATGTGCTGAAGGCGTTCGCTCGGAACGTCCGTCTGCTCTTCCTCATAGACCTGCAGGCCGTCCACGACGGTACCGTCGCAATCCAGCACCAGCCAGTCCATGTTGTTCTGCTGAGCGAATTGCAAGCAATCGCGCAGATCCTTGGGCAGATCGAAGCTGACCTCGCCCATGTCCTTCATGTTGGGGACATGCACGAACCAGCCGTAGGGGCCCTTCGGGTAGTACAGAGCCTCGGTGAGCGCCTCGTTTGCGAGCAGTTCACGCGTGGTCTGGGTCAGGTGGGCAGTCGACAGATCGAGCGCTTTGAACATGACGAGATTGTGTTCATTCATCGACATTGAATTTCTCCAAAGGTGAAACCCGGGCGACTCCCCTGCGGGGTCGATCCCGGCAGGGTTGAAGCGTTAGTCGGAAGAGCACCCCGGACGGGATGATCCCGACCGGGTTTGAGATGCGTGCGTGGTGCACGCGCAATCGCGAAAGCGAAAACAGGGGTGACTATGCCCGATTGCGGGCTGGTCGGCAAATGATCGCGACCAGCCGCCCCGTCAATTCCTTGTGTCAGAAATCACCGCTATCCATGCCTGCGGCCAGGCTCTCAAAGCGGGTCAGGTGCTTGAGGAACGCCAGCTTGACGGTTCCGGTTGGGCCGTTTCGCTGCTTGGCGATGATGACCTCGGCAACCCCCGGCTCCTTGGACGCTTCCTTGTTGTAGTAGTCGTCGCGGTAGATGAACATGATGATGTCCGCATCCTGCTCGATGGCGCCGGACTCGCGCAGGTCGCTCATCATTGGTCGCTTGTCCTGGCGCTGCTCTACGCCCCGGTTCAGCTGGGACAGGGCAATTACGGGGCAGCCAAGCTCCTTGGCCAACATCTTGAGCGAGCGCGAAACCTCGCCCAGCTCGGTCGCCCGGTTTTCTTCGTTGCCGCCCGACCCGCTCATAAGCTGCAGGTAGTCCACCACGATCAGGCCCAGCTTGCCTCCGCACTGGCGCGCCAGGCGCCGGGCACTCGCGCGCAGTTCGGTTGCGGTCAGACCAGCCGTTTCGTCAATGTGCAGGGAGACGCTGCGCAGTTTCTCGATGGCTTCCGTCAGGCGCGGCCACTCCTCGTCGGTCAGCTTGCCGGTTCGAAGGTGGCCCTGGTCGATGCGGCCGATGGAGCCCACGATACGAACGGCCAGTTGGGCCGCCCCCATTTCCATTGAGAACACTGCCACTGGCAGGTTTTCGTTGAGCGCCACGTATTCAGCGATGTTGACTGCCAGTGCGGTCTTACCCATGGAGGGGCGAGCTGCCAGCACGATCAGGTCGCCCGGCTGCAGGCCCGAGGTCATGCGGTCGAAATCGTAGAAGCCAGTGCGCAGGCCTGTGACGTCTTGCGGGTTGTCGGCCAGTTCGGTCACCCGGTCCAGCAGACTCACAACCAGTCCGTCCATCGATTGGAAGCCGCGCTTCATGCGCGCGCCCTCCTCGCCGATATTAAAGATGCGTTGCTCCGAATCATCCAGGATCTGGGCGACTGGGCGCCCGCCTGGGTTGAACGCAGCTGTGGCGATCTCGTCGCTGGCCGCGACCAGCTTGCGCAGGATGGAGCGCTCACGCACGATTTCCGCGTAGCGCCGGATGTTGCCCGCGCTGGGAACGTACTGCGCCAGTGCATTGAGGTAGGCCAGCCCGCCTGTCTCTTCGACTTTACCCAGGCTCTTCAACTGCTCAAAGACCGTGATCACGTCGGCCATGCGGCCGCTGTCGATCAGCTTGGACATGGCGGAGTAGATCAACCGGTGCTCGTAGCGGTAGAAGTCCGTATCAGCCAGAAGGTCCCCGACCCGATCCCACGCCTCGTTGTCCAGCAGCAGCCCGCCCAGCACACTGGACTCAGCCTCCAGGGAGTGCGGCGGGATTCTGAGTTTGGAAATATCGACGTCGTTATGCATGGGTGCTGGCGGGTGAATTGATGACAAAGCGCAGCGAGCGCGAGTCCTTGAAGCCGGCGAGTTCGACCACGCGCGCGGCGTCCTTCAGGGTCAGGGTCCAGTGCTGGATAACACTGTTTCGGATGGCGGCTGGGCCGCGCGCCGGCGTTCCGTTGGATGTGCCCATCACAGGCTCCAGCAGCTTGCGAATCCCCGTGAGGCCTTGGTTGACCGTGTAATAGACGCCGTCTGGCTTGAAGCGCGGGAACTCATAACCTTTGTCCATCGCCTTGCGCGCGAAGAACAGCGGACCGTTTGTGTCATGGGCAGCCAGATAGGCGCGGCGATCCTGAAGCGCGGCCACACGCGCGGCGCGCTCGGTGAGAAGCTGTGCGCGAACGCGCATCCAATCCAGAAGGAGTGGAGCGTAGATGGCTTCCACCGGGAGGGTGCGCGCGACCAGGTCACGCTGGCCTGGGACATCGATCACCAGCAACGGTGGTTCGGCGTCAATCTCTCGCTGGCGCAGCTCCAGCCGCACATGGTCTTCGCGCCGAAGTGACTTTCCGTCCAGAGCCAGTAACTCGCCCGCCGTCAGGCCAGTGGTGGCCAGCAGCGCAAGCATGGCGCGGTCGCGCACGTACCACCATTCCTGCTCCCGGGTTACCGGGATGGCGTTGGCAATGGCCTCGGGCTGACGAAGTGCCATAAAGACCTGCGCATCCAGCAGCTGGGGCTCCAGTTCCTTGCGGCTGAGCTGCGGTCGAGCACCTTGCGCAACCTCCAGCGCCGGGTTGGGCGGCATCGTTGCGTGTTGGCCGGCGTGGTGGTAGACCGAGCGCAGCAGCCGGAAGTAGCGCTCCTTCGTGTAGGGGGACATGGTCTGAGGCTTGATCGTGCGCCGCGGCCCCCGGCCTTGGGGCGGGCCGGACAAAAAGCGCTCCACATCGCCTGCGCCTGCTTGGCTCCAGTCCTTATCCCCGAGAAAGCGCACCCAGGTATTCCAAAGTGCCCTGTATTTTTCGGTGGACTTCTCGCTATGCCGCTTCCCGCTGATTTCAGCAGCGGCCCACGCGTCAAAAGCTTTCTCGGCGCTCGGAGGTGGCGTGCCAGTGGTTGCGTTCATGGTCAGCTGTGGTCAGTCGGTTGTGCGCAGGGCCGTGGAGATCGCCTCGATCACCTTGCGCGAGTGCTGGCGTGCACGGTCGGTGCTGATGCCGTGGATCTGCTGCAGATTCAGGCTGGCCAGGATCAGGCGCTTCATCTGCTCATAAATGTCGTCGGTCTTCATATAGAAGCCCAGCATCTTGTTGCTCGGGTCGCAGTTCAGGTCGATCTGGGGCTTGGGCGAGCACAGCAACGTCATCAGCAGCGCCATGTTGGCCGGGGTTGTCGGCAAGAAGTGCAGCCAGTACGGCCACTGGGCATTGACCTGGCGGAAGTAGTGAACGACTTGCGGGATCTGGTGCAGTTCGCGGCCGTCGGCCTGCACGCCATTGAACTTCAGGCCCAGGCGCCCCATGAACTCGTCGCAAGTCTCGGCGGTATCGCTGTAGCGCGACATGAGGTAGTCCACGTCATGGCCAAGGCGCTGGGACAGGGGTTTGCCATGAGCGCCCACGTAGAGGACGACACTGCGCGCTTCGCGGGGGTTGGCCGGCGGGGGCTCGCGCAGCAGCGCGGCCAAAGGCTTGTGCAGCAGCTGCGCGCCCCAAGAGGGCGGCTTGAGCTCGCCTTGTCGAGCCTTCTCCATGGCGTGAAGGCGTTGCTGGTAGGTCACCTGAAGCATGTCCACGAGGGGCAGCGGTGCGTAATGCGAGGGGGGCAGGTTGTCGTCGTTTTGGGAGGTCATGCGAACCAATTTACGGGAGAAGCAAAGTCTGTCAATGGGGGTGCAAGACGCATTTTTTGCAGCCTCGACGGACATTCACGTCCGTGTGGTGGGGCGGAAATCTGGCGAAATGCATATCCAATCTACAACCAACCCCGGGTTTGTCAACTCCCCCTCCCCCTCTCTTGCCGAGCCTCTCTCCGCGCGCCCCCGCCCTGGCCACCGCCCCGGCGCTGGCGCGGGTTGCAGGGTGGCGAAGGAAGAGGGAAGGCTCAGCAGGAAAGGGGCCCGGCCACGGGCCAGCGAGGTCGATCCGTCGCGGGATGGAATCGGGGTGTGTTGTAGATAGGACTTTTGAAGCTTCTCCAGCACTCAGGGTGGAGCGCTGACGGTAAAGTCAGTTTCTGCAGTTGGCGCCGGATGGTTCTGATCGTTTGCCCACGTTTCACAACCCTCCTAAAATTCAACCCGTCAGCGCATCAACCGCCCAAAGCGGCGCGCCAAATGCCCTGACCCAGCGGCCCCAGTGGCCGCATTCAAGACCGGATTCCCCACTCCTCGAGCACGACTCGATTCCCGCGCACCTCGCGCCGAACGCCAAAGCCCTTCCCGCTTTCGCGCTCACCCTCCCCTACGCACCACCTGGTGCACCGCCCACGGCGGCCCCTTCCCAAAGCGCACCTTGCATTAACCCCTCGCGCGCGTCCATGCCTCGTGCCCTTTGGGAATCGGCCTTCGATTCACCCTTATTTACGGAGAGTCCAACCATGTCCCACGCTACCCTCGCTGCGCCTTCGTGCGTCCTGCCCCAGGCCACCCCCGCCCTGCCGATGACCGGCGAGCCGGGCTGGAAAGTCGCTTTGCACGCGCTGGCCACCGGCCAGGCCGAACGCCTGTTCGATCTGAAAGCATCCGCGCCCGCCATGGACTCCATCACTCGGCGCGTAAGCAAGATCATCAACACCCGCGCCGGCGGCGTGCCCGTCCAATATGAAAGCGCATACGCCTGGGCCAGCGCATGGGTCAAGGACAACGGCGTCACCCTGCCCCCCGACACGAATGAGCTGCGCTCGTTGCGCAACTGGTTCTGCTACCAGGTCAACAAATTCCGCAAGAACGAGCTGAGCGAGCGTTCCAAGCAGCTGCTGGCCGAGCACGGCATCGACCTGGCCCAATACCGCGCCCCCAACACCGGCCGTGGCACGCTGCTCGATGACAGCGCCATGATCGACAAGATGCTCATGCTCAAGGCAATCAGCGGCACCTACGACCTGCCTCTGGAAGCCGACCCCCAGCTGGTCGAGTGGCAGCACCGCCTGCTGGAGTGCCACCGCGCGCGCGGTACCTCTGCCCGCATGCGCGCCATCGAAGCCAAACTGCCCGGCCTGACCATCGGCCTGTGGATGCGCCCGGACGAAAAGCCGGTCCCCGCTGGTGAGTTGGGCTGGTGGCGCCGCGCTGCAGAATTCGCACACCACACCTCTGAGTGCCCCGCGTACCGTGGTGTGCTGGACAAGCGTACCCCCGCCTATCTGGCCCTGTGGGCAGGCGAACAGATTTCCGCGTCGCGCGAAGGTCGCCTGACCATGCGTCAGCGCGGCGAACTTAAAAAGCTGGGGATCTTGGCCACCGCCGATCACCAGCGCAGCCGTGCACGCGCCGAAGCGCTGCAGCAAGCTCGCGCCGAGCTCAACCTGGCGCCAGGCCGTCGCCAGCATGCCCAGGACCTCAAGTCGTTCCTAGGCGTGACCTTGCTCATGCGCCTGATTGCCCGCAACGCCCAGTTGCAGGAGATCTACGCGACCCTATGCATTACCCCCAACCAGTTTGAGCGCGCACGAACCGCGCTGAGCATGCTTCTGATGTCCGTGGCGGCGCTGGCCACGCCGGCGCGCCTGTCCACCCTGCGCGGCCTGTACCACGACAATGCCGCGGCGTTCGACCTGGCTCTCAGCGGCGACGATCTGCCCCCCAGCATCTTCGATGCTGCCAGCGGCCGCGACAACCTGCTGCGTCTGGCAGCACTCGCCATTGAGATGCGACAGCTCCTGCGCGAAGCCTCAGTCCGTCAAGAACTGCCGTCGCTTACCATGACCACTGCAGCAAATGACGAAGTGACGCAAGCCGTCGCGCACTAAAGCTGCACGATATTCGCTCCAAAGGAAAGCGGCCTCAAAGGCCGCTTTTTTTATCGCCAGCTGACTGTTCAGGAAAGTGAGCGACGCCCGCTCAGCAAGTAGGCAGCGCAACGAAACCCGCGTCGTTTCAAGCGGTTTCAGCGATGGTCACGAGTTATACACAGCGTCATCCACAGTAATTGTGGACAGCTTTTCAGTTAGCCCGCCGCCCGTCAGTCCACCTTGAAGATTGCAAGGCCTACCCAAGGGGTTTGCGTCAAGTCCATTATGGGCGCGAGGTTGGCGGGCGTAGGTTCGCCCGACCCCATCGCGTCAAGCAATTCCACAGGCACAGTCTGTTTGCGAGAACGAAGCCCATCAAGTTCGGGCGCGCTCCATCCAGACTCACGCAGGATCTCAATAGCTCCGCGCAGTCCGTCTTGTGTCACTAACTCTGCCCAAATGATGCCGCCTTTCTCAGTACGACAGAGGTAACCACTCGGGGACGGAACCAGAATGTACTCGACGCAGCGTAGATTCGTGAGAATAGATCGCATGTGGTCCATCACAGCCGGCATTTCAAGCGCCGCCTTTACCGAATCAGGCACACCGCGCCAGGTCACGGCGCCTTGGCGCAACGCCCCCTCGCCGGCGTACTCCATACAGGTCCTGCTCAGCGTCAAGGAAGACTTAGGGACATAAGCATCGATCAGCTTGAGATTGAACGCCTCGACTGCTTCCTGAGTCCCCGCCTGCCCAGTCAGTAGCACCCGCCGAATGAGCGGACTCTTTAGCTTGGCCAGCAGCGAAAGGCCGTCGATAGTAGGCATGTTGTAGTCGCAAAAGACGGTCTCAATGACCTCTGCCCGCGCTGGTTCACGTAGCCAGGCGATCAAACGACCCAGCCGTTGGGAATCATCCTCAAGAGCAATGACTTCAGCCAGCATCGCCTCTTCCGCGAGAAGGGCCTCGTTAGATGCCTGCAACGCCCTGAGCCCTTCAAGAGGGTCGGAAAAGGTCTTCACCTTATGCGCGAGTCCGAACAGGTCGCCCATCATCTGCAGGAATGGTTCCTGGTCATCGATGAAGCAAACCGTGCCTCGAGTTTGAATAGGTTTTGCCCACATTGGGATGTCCGCCTCGCTTATAGAGCGCCGACCCAGATTGCCTTGGAGACACTGTGAGTCTTGCTTGTACTATTGAGCCGCTGTTGCAGCTGTGAAAGATGATGGTTGACCGTGCGCTCAGTGACGGCCATCGCCGATGACGTTTCCTTTACGGACAGCCCCTCGAATGCATGTTCAAGAACCCGGCACTGCTGCCCAGTTATGCCTGACAAGGGTCTAAAGACATACCGCTTGAAATCAGTCCACCGACCTAGAACCAACTGGGCAAGATGGGCGATATCATTTGCGCCAATATCGCGCGAGATTCCGATGTACGCATCAATCGTACGGCGACCGGGAAGGGCGTGACTGACTAGCAGAACCATCTTCACGCCATGGCCCAGCCAAAGGGTCTGCAGTCGTGGGTTGCCTGCCAGTGAAACGAGAATGACATTATCTCGACTGCCGACTTTCAACAATTCTGAATCTTCCGAATTGGAGGCGCCATCAGGGGCGTTCATGTTGAACCCTTGGACAAACTCTTGCGCCACTTTAGTCCAATTGCGTTCGCTGCAGGCAAGAACCTTCTTCTGAATCGGATTTTCTGTGTCCGTGACAGCAAAGAAAAGTCCTAGGCCATGGTGGGGGACAAGGGCTTTGGCGAACTCTCGCATGAACAGAAGAGCGCTCTCGGGATCTCCCTCTACTGGTGCAACCGATGGCATTACTCAGTCCGAAAAGTGATGGTGAAGGCAGTCCAGTGGCCGAACTCACTATCGAGCTTCAGCGAGCCGCCCATATTATTGACCGCCTGCCTGACCTGAGGCAATCCCAGGCCATGCCCGGCCTTTGCGTTCGATGTGTAGAACGGCTGCCAGACCTTTGTGAGGTTCTCATGCGCAATGCCAACACCCCTGTCCTTGACAACAAGAGTTGGCCTCCCGTCGAAAATGGACACCGTGACCTCGATATCCCCTGGGGATGGCGACCTTCCCGTCTTCGATACTGCTGTAAGCGCATTTTTCAGCAGGTTGATCAATATTTGCCGAACCAGCGTGTCGTTGGCCATGATGAACACAGGGGCATCCGCGTGTGTCGTAACGCAATCCCTGTCGGCCGCCGACCGGTATGGGAAGTCCGCATGTACATTGCGCCAGAGCTCTCCCAGGTCAAAGCGATGAAGCGACCAGCTCGCATTCATCTCCCTTGCGTTTCCAATCTGCATGTCAATGATTGAATGCATGTGCTTGATGGACCGCGCAATACGCTCAACAACGTCACGCGTAGGTAGATCCATTGTTTCGTTGTACCGAGCGTTCACATAGTCAATCGCAAGTGAGATGGTAGCAAGAGGCGTGCGAAGTTCGTGCGCCATTACACCTACGAGAGCAGCAACATCAGCAATACGACGCCTGGTGCTGTACAAATTGGCAAGGCACAAGCCCAATCCCATCGCGGAGCCGATAAGACCAATAAGCAGGTATAGAAGCACTGGCAAGTGGTTCACCGTGTATAGCTCTGCGAGAACAATAGATAGGAAGCAACCTATAGCTGTATCGATCATTCCAACACGGAAATCACCCGCGATCTGGTAATACCCGGCAATGATGAATGCGACAAGAGCAGCATGCGGCAGGCTGTCAGTAATCCAGAACTGGATTGGAATAAGCAGACAGAAAATTGGTGCGCAAAACGCACGAGTCAATTTTCCATATGAGACTGTCTTGCGCTTGCTAATCTGGTCTGCAAGGAGTAACGCAGAAAACAAGAGGGCTGTAAAACCACCAAGCCAGATATTGAGGTCTCTGGCGTAGTAAATAGGGATAGAGAAAATCGCAGTGACCTGGGCTAGAAGACCTACCAGGGCGATGGATCTGAACATCGCTGGCGAATAGCCGGTAACAGAAATTGGTGCTCGCAGTTCCCCTCGAAGGAAATCCGCCGCTCTTGATATACCTTGAAGAATCATTATTTTTGCAATCGGTTTTATCCATTGTGCAAAAAAAAACCCGAGGCGCAAGGCCCCGGGTTAAAAAAAGTCACTTTCAAGCAGTTTCTTCTGCCATCACTTGCGTACCAGCCGCATCCTTATCCAGGTCAAGCTCAGCGTCGATTTCTCGCTGCCGGCCAAGAAGTATTTCAAACTTCTCAGCATGCTCAAACTCTTCCGCAAGGGAAGTCTGGACCGTGGCAAGCTCGCAGACCTTTCGGCCGTGCTCTGCTCGCCTTTCGGCTGGCTCATTGGCGACATCCTTGATAGCGGCGATAACCGCCTCGCCCACACCCACCAGGTTGACCATTGCTGGCCGGCTCACATCAAAGCGAACCCCTGAAACAGGCGCAAGAACTTCAAGTTCTGCCTTGTCCCACTTCTTGTACACGATCACGGCAAACCCACCGACAGAGCCGATGACATGCTCGCTACCTGGGCTCAGCCCTTGTGCACATGCGCGGAACGCAGTACCGATGCCTATGGCACCGTCGCCAGAAACATCAACTGCCTTTTGGGACAGCGATGTAGAAGGCTTGAAACGGAAGTCGGTTTCCGCAATCACCTTGCTTGCGTCAGCTTCAAGCTTCGGCATCATCCGGTCGATCCATTCCATCCGATCGATGAGACTTCTCTTCCGGTATTCAAGTCGATAGCGGTCATCCTCCCACTGCGAGCGAAGCATGCTCAGCCTCTGCACTTCTGCATCCACTTGCGCTTTCTCGATCACCAAGGGATTACCCGAGGCGATTGCTTTAATTTCAGCGTACGTCATGGCAGACATCGAAATGTCTTCCACAGATCGCAAGCGGCTGTCGCCACTCATCACCTGATCGATGAAGTTCGCTTTGACGTTCAGCAAGTTCCAGCTGTACGCATCAAAGCTTGCTTGAGTGACATAGCGCCACAACTCGATCTCGTCGTTCAGGTTGCCCTGTCGATCTGCTCGGCCGTCGCGTTGCTCAACGCTGCTTGGCGTCCATGGGGCATCCAGTTGATGGAGTGCCTTCAGGCGCTTTTGCACGTTAGTACCCGTTCCCATCTTTGACGTTGAGCCAATCAGGATCCGGATCACACCGTCTCGCACTTTCTTGAACAGCTTGGCTTTCGCCGTGTCGCTGTCGTAGTCATGCATGAATGCGATCTCTGCCTCCGGCACGCCGCCCAGCACCAGGAGGCGCTTGACTTCGTCGTAGACATTGAACCCATCGTTGGGCGTACCCAAATCCGAGAAGATCAGCTGGGTGCTCCGAAGAGCCTTGCCTTCTTCCCAGACACGCAGGATGTTTTGCGCGGCCTGGGCCAACTTCCCATCCGGATCGAACGGAAGAGTCGGGTCCACCAAACGCACATCCAACGCAGCCTTGCGGCCGTCATTGGTGACTTTCAGCATGTTATCTTTTGCCGGATTCACGCTCCCGTTACGGATCGCATCAGCACGCTCCACAAGACCAGCAACGATTCCCCGCAATTTCTCGCTGGGTTTCGCCACCATCGTTTGCGGTTTCCCGCCAACGATCTTGGGAGTAGGCAGGTTCAACATCCGCTTGGTGCGAATATCGGCCACGCCTTTAAAGATAGCCATGAGCTCAGGCAGGTTCACAAACCTGGCATAGCGCGTGTTCATACGGTAACCGCTGCCGTCCGGAGACAGCTCGATTCCAGTCACGCTCTCACCAAAGCTTGCGCTCCATGAGTCGAACTCGTACAACCCCATACGCTTGAGCGTCTTGGGCTGCAGGAACACCTGAAAAGTGTGCATCTCGGCCAAGGTGTTACTGATCGGCGTGGCCGTAGCCATCACGCAACCTTCTTCCTTGCCGCCACGACCTTCCATGATGTAGCGCGTCTTCATGAACACATCAAACGCACGCTGTGACGCGACGTTCGGCAGTCCTGCCATTCGGGGCATCTTGGAGATGCGCCCCAGGTTCTTGGCGAAGTGGGCCTCATCAATGAAGAGGAAGTCGACACCCAGCTCATTGAACCAGACGGCACTTGAGTCCTTGCCCTGCGCGTTCATCAAACGCTCAAGCTTGGCCTCGACGTCCTTCATGCGCTTTTCAATCTCTTTGAGACTGCGTTTTGCGCCTGAATCGCCTGCTTTGCCCATGGCCAGCCGGATTTCTCCAAGCTGTGCATTCAGGAACTGCTGTTGCAGCTCCGGTGCCAACGCAAGACGCTCAAACGTCGCCTGTGTCATCAACACACTATCCCAGTCCCCCATCGCGATGCGCGCAAGGAACGTACGGCGCATATCACCATGCAAGTCATCCTTGCCGGCCATCAGCACGCGTGCCTGCGGGTACAACCGTACGAATTCAGCCGTGTATTGCTCCAGCATGTGATTAGGGATCACATGACAGGGCTTTACAGCTTTACCCAAACGGCGTAGCTCCATTGAGGCAGCAACCATTTCCAGAGTCTTACCAGCCCCCACCGCATGAGCCAGCAGCGTGTTGCCGCCGACCATGATTCGCCATACAGCGTTTTTCTGGTGAGGGTAAGGAATGACCCCGTCGGCCATGCCCTGCATTACCAGGTGCGAGCCGTCCCACTTGCGCTCAACAATATGATTGAACTGATCGTTGTAAACACGCATTAGCTTCTCGCTCCGCGTAAAGTCTTGGTAGACCCACTTGCGGAAGTGATCGCGAATTGACTGCCACTTTTCCCGGGCGGCCAGGGTGCGCAGTCTGTCGACCACGCGTTTGCCGTCCACCAGGATGGTGATTGTCGGAGGCGTCTGGTTCATCGCTCCTTCGAGCAAGTCCAAAGCGCAACGGTCATTTGTACCCCACTTGCTGTTTTGCAGCGTGCGGTTACCGACCCACTCACGATTCCAGCCGGCGGTTTTCACCGACCAGCTAGCTGATGCAGCGTCGAAAGCAACTGTTATCTTGCCTTGCTCTGCCTCCACCAGCTCACGAGCGAACTCATTCAGCACCTCGATCGGAATCCACGGAGCGCCCAGACGCGTTTCCACGTCGGCCGGCCCCAGATCCTTCGGCAGTACCTCCGTCAGTGCTGCCACGTTACGCGCATACACCGGGCCTGCAGCGGTTGCTGCAGTGATCTTGTCGCGGATGTGCCCCGAAAGGTATTCATCCGCAGGAACCCAACGTGCAAGCTCCGGATCTCGGAAAGCCAGGCTTTCTTCGGCCAGTTTTTGCACCACTTGCGCTACCGGCAGGCCGGCACGCAGTGAAAGGTCCTTCAGCACAATCTTGCCGTAGAGGGCAAGGCTGATGAGCATGGCGTCCTTGACGTTGTCCACACGTTGCGGCACTTCGCGGTGACCCACGGTGCGCTTCGTGAAGATGTCGGCCTTAGTTGCCTTCTCTTCTTCGTCGTTCCAGATTTCGCTGGCCAAGAGGATCGGCCAGTCCGGGTCGGACTTCATCAGTCGGGCGTTGGCATTGGTGCTCAGGTAGCCCATATGGCCGACGAACGCATCGTAAGACGCATTCAGATCAGCTTGCAGGTTTCCCAGCTCCACGTCGTCAGACGACTTTGCCTGGTGCTCGATCACGGCAATGAGCTTGCTTTTCAGCTCGATCATCCCCGTTACGCGCTTTCGCGCGGTACCGCTATACATCGCATCGATGTCCAGCAGCTCGTCACCTTCCGACACACAGATACGACCGTCCTTGACGACCATCGAACCAGGTGTGATGAAGTTGGTATTGCTGTAGCGAGTCATCCCCGATCCAGCCGGCGCACCTTCGACTTCCGCGCGCTCAATGAAGAGATCGCTTGGCAGGTCTTGCGCACGCTTTTCCAGTTCGCCCATCAGGTCATCACTGCTCCCGTCAAAGACAGGCGCGAGTTCTTCCCCGTACTGAGTCGATCTCCACTCCAGCAAACCCACCACGTTGGATGGATGAGCGACGTAGTAGCTGTTGATCGACGGATCCCTTGGCATCGAGCGGTTGTGGGCGCGCGAGTAGCTGTAAGCAGCCTGCCCGGGTTTGAGCATTTCGGGCGTTGCACGCTTCAGCACATCCCAGCCCCCGGCCATGTAGTCAGGAGTCAGGCGGCGCTGCAGCAGCAGCACGTCGGTCACAACTTCCGTTCCGGCCTGACCCTTGAAGGCCATAGTCGGGAGGCGGAAAGCCGCAACCAGGTTCGCATGCGCCGCCAGCCACTTGCGGTGGCTATCGGTGACGCTATCCATGGTCGACTTGCTGGTGATCAGGGCAACAAAGCCACCCGGACGCACCAGATCCACACACTTTCCGAGGAAGTAGTTGTGAATCGACCAATCTGCGTAATCTGCCTTGGACGTATCCAGCGACTTATGGTCACCAAAAGGGACGTTCCCAATAACCAGATCAAAAAACGCCGCTGGCAGCCGGGTCTTCTCAAGTGCGCTGGAATGAACCTGCACACCCAATTGACCGAAGTTGGCCTCCAGAATCGACGCAGTGATAGAGTCGTATTCGACCGCCGTCACTTCGCTGCGTTTTGCGATATCCCCTGGCATGCCTGCCAGGAAATGACCAACGCCAGCCGAAGGCTCAATGATGCGGCCGCCCTGGAATCCAAGACGACGCACCATGCTCCACATGGCCGTGACCACTGCCGGGTCCGTGTAGAACGCCGAAGTGATCGATGCTTGCATCTGCCTGAACTCGTCCTCGCTTGTGAGCGAAGCCAGTTCATCGCGGTAATGCGACCACACGTGCGGCGTAGAGCCGTCCGGTGAGAAGATGCGCGAAAGTCCGCCCCAGCCACAGTAACGCAGCAGGGTCAGACGCTCTTCTTGTGTGACACCCCGTCCAGTCGCCTTGAGCTCGCGAACGAGCTTGATGGCCTTCAGGTTGTCTTCGATGCGACTCTCAGGCCTGGCAGCCGGTTGATAGTCACAGCCCAAGAGCAGCGGCCAGCCAACCTTACGGTCAGCCAGATCACTTCCCTCGTCCTGTGCCGTCGCCCAGCCTTCAAGGACCTGCTTGTACACATCGATAGGCTCACTTTCGTGAGTTGCATCGTCGTAGACCTCGGCCGTAGGGGCGAGATCCATTCCAAATGCAGCAGTCGCCAGGGCGTCAGCTACCTCTGCGATCTCCGTCTTTGCAGACGGGACCATGAAGTCGCTGGCACTCAGGCCGGACAGCCACAAGGTCGACTCTTGCGGTTTGTCCAAAGTCTGGGTATTACCCATCGTGTTTCTCCAATTCGAATTGAGGAATTGCAGAGACACGACTCCCCCACGGGGAAGTCGAATCCCCGCGAGGTGAGAAATAATAAGGCGCTCCGTCAGCGTGAGCCAACGTGCGCATCGAGAAAGTTGCCTTTCAAACGATTCGTTCGGACTGCCTAGGCAGGCCTTTCTTCAACACTGAGCCAATGCTGAAGAAAGGCCCCTGTTACAGGGGCCGCATGTTTCCATGCAAATGAGGGCTTCACCCATCTTTGATGGCCAGTGATTCAGGTACGAATCAGCCAGCCGCTTTTCAATTGATCTTCGATCCTCTGCAGCACGAAAACGTGTTGCTTTTCCTCTGCCAGGTCGGACTCACCGTCACGACACTTGCAGATGAACTCCACCGTCTGCGCGTGGCGGGATGCCACGGCAGCTCGGTCGAGCAAGGCTTCCATTCGTTCACGCTCATCCAGGTACAGGCCGTGTTGGCGCATTGCACGGCTGGGCCATGCAACGAACCGTTCGTAAACTGCCGCGTCGATGGCCACATCCCCGCCGGGGAAGCGACCTGCGACTGCCGTCACGTTTACAGCTTTACCTTTTGTGAGCATCGCGTCGAACTCGCTTTGGATCTTTTGACCTCGGGTGCCGCCTTGCGGGGCGAAACCCAGATGATTCACTCGCATTACCAGAGCCAACGATAAATGCCGAAGATGGACGTCGCCGTGAAGACGACATTCATCACCAGCATTGGGTAGAACTTTCGCGCGTATGAGAACGCCAGAAAGCACCCGTTAGAGATCAGAAACAGCAACCAGCCGTAAGCAGAGAACTCAGAGTTCGCTGCCAACAGCAGAGCGCCGGCTACGCCGAACAGAGAGCCCATGCGTTCGACCAGCTTTGTGGACGTGACGCCGAAGAGCGCCATTCGCATGGCGAGCTTCAGTTGTCCGTGTCCGTTAAAAACCAGTTTGTACATTCAGGGGTCTCGTGTTGTTGGGGCGTGATGTCCTCGGCCGTGGGGTCATGCGCCAAAGAAGCGTTGAGCTGCATGAGCAGCTCCTCTTCCTGGCGTTGAGCCTCCGTGCGTTGAACAACCAGTTGTTGAGGTTCTTTCTTGACTTGCCGCGTTTTATTTCCGCGGACTCGGTCAAGACGGCCTTGGGTCTTGCTGACCTGGGCCGATGCGTCATAACCTGGCACTGTGATGTGAATCTTGCGAGGTCGCTCGATGTCGAAATGATCTCGAGCCATGTCTATCTCCTGTTTTTTTACAGGCAGCCATGCACCATCAGCCTTTCGGCTCACGGCAGGACGGTCACTGAAAAGTGACTTTTCTTAGAGCCTTGCGGCGCTCAGGTCCATTACGACTGCTTGGGTGGGGTGGGAAACAGCTGCCTAGCTACGCGCATTGGCGCAGTTTGGACAGCATGGGGTGGTTCGGGAGAACCGTTCCGGGGAGCCCGGAGAATATGTGCTGACACGTGGCCAGCAATTGGACGAACCAATTAGGCGCAATATTACTGACACCTTGAGGATGGGTCAATCGATCAGGACCAGCGCAGAGGCTCTACGAGCCCGCCTTGCCCCGTTGCTCCGGCCCTGGATTTCCATCGCGGACATACCATGATTGCCATGGTCAAATCGTCCGTAGATCTGTTTTCGTCGTCATTTTTCGGCCCTTGGGTTCGGCAACCTGGCCAGCCGGTCGGCGCTGGCCACAAAGCCCGGGTGCGGCACCACTACCTCAGCCTGGCCCACTGGTACGAGGCCTCGAAGTTCATGCCGGCGCATCCCGAGATCCGGGACATGATCCTGCTATGCCCGACCATCAACGAGGCACGCAAGATGGCCAAGCGACATCAGGCCAGCTGGCGTGCTGACTGGAACCTAATTCGGCATTCTGTCCTGATTTCTGGTTTGGGTTTTCTGAGCCTTGACCGAGCCGATCTGGACCTGCGCAACTGGCCGGTAGATCTGCTGGTGGACCAGCTGGGGAGCATGGGCCTTCCGGAGCGTTTTGCGACCGTGTGCGTTGAAAGATTTTCAGAGTGGTCAACAGGCCCCACGATCTGCACATACGGGGCCCAGACGGCCCCGGAATCCATCGTAGGGCGCAAGATGACCAACGTGGTCAATAACCGTGTCACATGGACGCTCGCAACGCTGTGCAACGGCTCAGCATCCTGGCGCGTGCACGACTGGGCCCTGTCCATGTACATCCCAATCAAATACATTGGCAGCCCTGCCAGCCGGACCACCGGCGAGCTGCAGGACCAGATGATCGCCGTTGCCGACCAGGTCGTTGTGTTTGAGCCCCGCGGCGGCCGCAGCAGTGACGTATTCCTGAAAGCCGCGCGCGCTGCCAGGAAGCAAGTCACGCTGGAGCTGTATTCCTCCCGAGAGGGGGACACCATCAGCCTCGCGTCCTAAATCCTCTCGCATTTCGACCGTTTGCCGACGGTATCCGAAAAGGCAAAAAAAACGCGACCTATCTCCGAAGAGATGGTCGCGTTTTTTGTTCCGAGGTCAACTATCGAGCTGAGCTCGAAATCACTCCGCTTTCAGGATGCGAACCGACCCGGAGGTCTGGCTCACATACACCTTATCGCCCTTAAACACCGGGTCGAAGGGAGCGGGCTGAACGACAGTGATCAGACGGGTTCTGCCCGAATGGCTGTCTTTCAGAGCGATGATGATTTCCTGCGCTTCGTTGGTATTGACATGGTTAGCGATACGCTCACCAGCCATTGCACCACCGATAGCGCCGATCACGCCACCGATCGAACGCGTCGCCATGTTGTGCTTGCTGGCCGTAGCCATTGCAATCACACCACCGAGAGCACCACCAGCTGCGGCACCAGTAGCGCGGGATTGCGCGCTGGCTTCGACAGTCTTGATGTTGGCCTGCAGGACGACACCTTCTTCCACGTTGCCCACGATCTGGGTTTGCTGCGTGCCATAGACGTTACCGGACTGAGCGCGAGCGCCAGGCGAGAACATCAGAGCCACGACGGCAGCGGCCATATAGGCCACAACCAGAAGGCGATTAACCAAGGACATTTTCTTGAAGGACTCGAACATTTTTCACTCCATTAAAGGAAAAATGCAGGGGCCTTCTCCCACAGGGAATAGGTTCCCTGCAGGGTTGGTTGAATGCGTGCATTTGCACGCGGATTGTCAGAATGACAAAACGGGGTGTATTTGACCACTTCCCAACGCATGCGTCAAAAGATCCGGCCCAGTTCTGAGGTTCATCTTGAATCGCTGGGCAAAAAAATACCCGGCGCATGGCCGGGTAGTTCTGAAAGGCATTGCGCGTCGTCACCGCTTCGGGGGAACCAACATCCGGGTGCGCTGCATCTCGATGTAAGAACCCAGTTGGTTGAACTGCTTCTTGGCCAATGTCGTGCGAATACCAGTTGCTTCTTCACCCTCCACCACCAGTGCCGTGATGATCGGCTGGCGACGCTCGCCATGGCGCTCCAGCTTTTGATGAATCACGGCCGTCAAGCCAGAAGAAAGCAGCTGGATAGCCTCGTCCGCCGTTCCGGTCGAGCTCGAGGCCAGCGCGGTAATACGCTCAACCGCTTGGGCTGGGCTGTCAGCGTGGATTGTGGCGATTAGCAAGCGGCCATTGATCGAAGCCCTTAGGGCCTCCACGGCTGTTTCCGGATCTCGCACTTCCCCAATAAAGATGATGCTTGGCGCCCACCGTGTAGCTCGACGGCACTGCTCCGAGACTTCACCCTTCTCCACCCATGTCTGATAACACACACCCTCCCCATGACGCCCCTGTAGGGGTGCCTCGGGCGGGTTTTCAATGGTGACAGCTACACCCCCATGCTGGTGAAGCCTGGTCACGACGATGGAGGACGCCGTTGTGGTTTTGCCTTGTCCGAAGGCACCAGACACAAGCACCAGGCCGGTCATTGCCTTGCGCGTCAGTTTCTCCACCAGCGCGTGGTGGATGCCTATGTCCGCGAGTAGCGGGACCTTGTCCGGGTAACGCCGCAGGACGAAGACTTCCTCGTCAAGCGATGTCAGGATCGACACCCGATAACGCAGCGTGTTGAACTGGATGGAGAAGTCACCGGACTTGCGCTGGGTGTGCTTTTCCTCACATGCCTTGCGCAGGCCGGCAACCTCTTCTTTCAACTCTGCAGGAACTGGCATCGGATCCAGCGTACCCGGGACCCCGGACAACCAGGCATCGGTTGGCCCGAGATACATGTCCGAGAACGCTACATCGCGAAGCGTGGCCGGCAGCACGGTCGCTTCCATATCTCTCCCATTCTTCCTTCGTCTAATATCAAAATCGGGCCTATACAGTGAATGGCCCGACCCTCACCACATCGGGCAAGCTATCAGTTCGAAGTGAAGACGATGGTCTGGGTCGCTGCAGCGCCGCAATCAGTGGCAGCAGAAGCCGGCGAGATCGGGAAGGTGGTGCGCGCGGCGTTGCTGCCGACTTGCACGGAGGTAAAGCCGGTGGCGGAGGCAACCAGGCTGATACAGGTGTCCGTGGGGATGTCGGTCACCGCGATGTTGAATTGGGTCGTTGCGCCCGTCACGGTCACAGTGCCGTTGGCCATGTGGGTGATGGTCGAGCCACTGACCGGCATGGTCGAAGGGATCTTCTTCGCGCTGATCAGGGTCGTGTTCAGCGAACCAGTGCCGTAGCCACCCTGACCGTTGTACAGGGCCTTGGTGGAGGCGCGAAGAGCGGACAGCTCAGCATTCAGCTGGTTGGAGGCTTGGCTGCTGGACGCGCTGGAGCTCAGGGACATCGAGCCGCCGATGATCAGAGCGACGATGCCCAGGCCCACGATCAGTTCGATCAGGGTCAGGCCGGCTTGCTTGGACTTTTGGCGAATGTTTTTCATTGGGATTCCTAGTCGGTGAAGTTGGTGGTGGTTACACAGGGGGGTAAAGTTATTGCGGACGCATCATGGTTGCGAGTTGCATCTGCATCGAAATCATTCCGGACACTTGGAACGCTACGATCAGGCCGGCGATGATGATGGTGGCTCCAAAGACCTTGTTCATCAACGACTTGATACGCTCGACAGACTCAGTGATCCACTCCTCGCCAACCATGCGCAGAGCATGGTCGAAGCCGCTCTTGGTGGCGTAGATACGGATGTCGGAAATGATTTCCCGATCAGGGAAGTCCATCTTGGTCTGGTAGAGCGCGTCGCCCAATGTCTTACCGGCGCGCAGACCGCGCAGGGCCAGATCGATTCGGACCTGCGCCCATCGCGAAGCGTTATTTCGAAGCATCTCCATGGCGCTCTCAAGGCGAACCCCGGCCTGAACCAGCGCAGCCAAGCTGATGAGCCATGTCGACCCTTGCATGACTCGGTACACGCTGTATGGCGCATGTTTGTCCACAAACGCGCGCCCTGGTCCCGACCAAATGGGCATCGAAACAAACATGGCAATGACCGCGAGAACAATGGCTACGGCAATCCAGTGCAACCAGTTTTGAGCAAAATGGGAGACTTCAATCAGGTTCCGAGCCATACCAGTCCATTTGTCGCCACGAGCCGCATGTGTAAAAGCAGGGACGATCTTGTAGGAAAACAGGTAAAGTGACATGATGGCGATGAACACTAGGAACGCCGGATAGGCGAGACCGCCAACGACAGCCGCAGCGATCTGTTGCCCAGCCTTTTTGACCTTGACGCAGGACTCCAGCGCTTGGGGCAGCGTTCCAGACTGTTCGCCCGCGACCAGGAGCATGGACTCCTCGGCAGACACCCAGTCACGGACGGCCACGGAAAGCGTCTTACCGTTGTTCAGTACGCGCACCCACTCGTTCAGAGCGAATCGAAGCGGAGAGCCTTTGGGGGCGAGCTTGAACTGCTCCTCCAAGCACGGCAGGATAGAAATGCCGTCGCCCAGCTGCTTCGCCAAGCGGCGCCACAGCTTGATGCGGGCAGCGAGATCCATCTTGAACAACAGAGTGTTCATGCTGCGCTCAAGGTCGTTGAAATCGATAGCCATAGAGGGTTGGATGGGTGGGGTATTACCTGAGTAAGGTTACTTTTGGCGGCACCGTTTGTGCACGCGACAACGGGGTGAATTCACCCCATTGAGCATCAGGCATTGGCAGCCATCTGCGGCCTATGAAGGTGGATCTGTGCTTTGGGCGACGTAACCGAGTCCAGAAGCCCAACGCTGTCTTCAGCTGCGAATGGGTCGACCAGCCCCTCCTGGATCTTGTCAATGGCGTGTTCAATCATGGTCACACCGCCGCGTTGCTCGCGCCAGTACTGGACCGCTGCGCTCGCCTCGCCCTTGCGAATGAAATCAAGCATCTTGCGGTCGGTCGTGACCACCTCTGCAACTACAGTGCGGCCGACGACACCGCCACCGCCGCACTTGTCGCAACCCCGACCTGTCACATAGACACGTTCAAGGTCGAGAACCTTCTCAAATCGCTGCATGTCCTCATGGAACGTCTCGTACTGCTTCGCAAGTTGTGCCTTGTGGTCCACCAGCCGAACCTTGCAAGTGCACAACGTCTTCAAGAGACGCTGGCTCACAAAACCCGAGAGGATCGACGGGTCGGCCATCGCAGCCATGGGAATGCCCAAGTCGATCATCCGGTCAACAATGTTGAAGGCACCGTTAGCGTGGAGGGTCGACCACACTTGGTGGCCGGTCATAGCCGCCTGAATCGCAAGCTTCGCACTGGGGGTGTCACGGATTTCACCGATCATGATGACGTCGGGGTCCGCGCGCATTGCTCCCTTGATTGCTTCCTGAAACGCCTCAGCACGCTTCTCTTCGGTGTCTGCGTTGGTCACAGGCGTCTGGACTGCGCCGGGAATAGGGTATTCCGGGGGGTCTTCAACGGTCACAACGTGCTTTCGGCCCTGCGTCTCGTTGATCAGGGACTTGAGCGTGCGCTGAAGGGTTGTTGACTTGCCCGAACCAGTCGGGCCCGAGATGATGACGATGCCGGTGGGCTTCTTCTTGAGCGCCTGTACTGCGGCGCGCTGCTCGGCCGTGAACCCCAGTTCGCGAATGTCGTCTGACGCGCCAGAGGCGTCGTACAGCATACGCAGGACCATGATGAAGCCGTCAACTTGAGGAAGCGTGGCTACACGAATACCGTCCACCCCGTTCGGGAGGTTTTTCCGCTCAGAAATGCGGGCGTCCTGCCGGCTGGATGGGTCGAAAGTGGAGTCCGAAACCGAGGCCATGGCTTGATAGATGGCCGTGCACAGATCGCGGCCGTAGCCAGCCGTGTGCTCCTCAACGACTTTCAAGTCATTGTGGACGCGGAAAAGAATGTGGGTACGCCCCTTATCCGCAATTCGGATGTGAATATCCGACGCCTTAGCGCGCACCGCCAGGCTAAAAATCTCAGAGGCCTTGCGCTGCATCGTGCTTGCGTCGTAGTCCTCATCGCTGAGATCGGCAGACCGACGCCGGGAATCGATGTCCTGCATCGACGTAGGCACAATCACGAAAGTACGGTCCTTTTGCTGCGCCTTGATGCGTGCAATCCCAGACTTGACGTGCGGATCGAACATCTGATCGCGCGCGACATAGATCTTTTCCTCGCCGGGGATGGCGAGCAGCACTTGCGCAAGCCCTTCCTCGGATTGGAATTGGGAGTGATGGAAGCCGTTCATAAAGGGTTGTTTCTTCTTCGGGGGGGGTAACTGAGTAAGGTTACTTTTTGACGGGCATCTTGTGGACGCAACAACGGGGTGAAATCACCCCGTTGTCCGTCAGCCCAGAGCCGTCACCGGCCCCGCCTGATAATCAAAATCCGGCCTCCCCCTTAGCGAGGCATGCCGACCGGCGGCATGATGGACGGTGCGCCAGGCGGCACGGGCATCACGGGGGCAGGAGCAGCTGCCTCGGTCACAGGCATGCTGGCGCTGAACTGCAGGCGCTGGGTGGCCTTTGAATTGATGTCCATCAAGACCACCTCATTGACCGCAATACGGCGCACCTGGCTGCCGAACACGATCTCGCCTTCTTTGACACGCTGGCGCACACCGCCGCGGTAAACCAGCACGGCTTCCAGATTGCCCTTCAGGCCCTCAACGGTTGCCACGGTCGGCGTCCCGTAATCCAGCGACAAGTCACTTGCCGTTGCAGAGGTGCGCTTGCCACCGGTTTCGTTCTGCAGGGCATTGACCTTCTTGTCCAGCTCGAGTTCCTTCAAGCGGGCTTCCAGCACAGCAATGCGGTCTGCGGCGCGCTGCAACTCAGAAACAGTCGAGGCGTCCTGGGCGATGGCGTTGCCGCCAAGGAAAGCCAGCGCGATAGCGGCGGCGACGGAGAACTTACGGGTTTGCATACTGCACTCCTTTGATCTGAAACTTGATGGCGCCTTGAGTAACGGTGCCGGTAATCTTGTTGATGCGGAACCCCGGGGCGTTCATGGCCTGCACGGTGCTGGCCAGCGAAAGCTTGGATTCAATACTGAGGTTGATGGTCTTCCACGGATGCTCCACGTTAGGCTGGGCCTGAACGCCAGGCAACTGAGCCTTCTCCTGCGGAACGATTGCGACTTGAATCCCGTACCGGGAATTCATGTCGCCCAGCTGGTCCATCCGGTCCTGCAGCTTAAGCAGCGATTCTTTGCCTGCTGGCTGAGCCGCACGAACTTGCAGCTTGGTTTGGGCAAACGCGCCGGTCGTGTCATCAGACAGGACGAAGCTGGGGTGCAACGCTCGCAGATGCGCGACTTGAGCAATGCTGCCCTGGCGTGACCAGCGCACCACAGCGACGTCACCTTCGCAAGTGAAGTCCACGAGCTTCCAGCCAGCTGCGGCAACGCCGATGCTGTCAATTGCTTGCGAGCAGGCTGCCGAAAAGTCACTTGGCGTTGCCATCTCCGGCCACGGTTCACGCTTCATTGCCTCTTGGCGCTCTGCCTCGAGCCTGACTTGCTCCGCTTCAGCCCGCGCAACCGCGGCAGCAAGCCGTTCCTTTGCAACCCAGCTGTTGTAATAGTGCGAACCGAGAATTGCACCCACGGCCAGTACGCCGGCTACAGCCAGGCGAGCACCGACATTGGCGCGGACCGGCTGGAGGCGCCACTGCTTGCGAATTTTGAAACGCTTGCCCTTTCGGGGGATCACGTCTTCCAGAGACAGTTCGACGGAGTCGTTAACACCCCAGTCAGCAGGGCAGACCACCCGTTCCCAGCCGCCAACGGACAGAGCCTGCATCAACTCCGAGCGCGCCTCATCCTCAGTGCAGATGCGGTCGCTGTCAGCGAGGATGAATCCGTCGCGGACGTTGATCGTCGCGTAGGCATCGGTAAGATGCGGAACTTTGACGACGACGATGGCGTTCTTGGGATCGCCGCCTTCGATCAGGTGTTGCGCGAGAAGCAGCCCCAGGGGGACCATACCCGGCTTAGCACCTTCAGCTGTACTGGCCAAGCCGACCAGCGCACTTTCAGTGCGGCGGTAGACATAGAGGTCCGTACCGGTGTCCGCGGCAAGCGGCTTGAGCTCGGTCTTGAAGTTGTCGGGCACCAGCGGGTGCCACGACAGCCCAACTACGAGATCAAGGGCTTGCTTGCCGACTTGAACATTGATAATTTGCATGGCGCTTGCTTACTGAGCCAAAGTCGGTTGAATCAGCACGACCAGCAGGTTGCGCTTGCCCTTGTTTTCACGATTGCCAGCGGCCACGTTGGTGGCAGTGCCGACGCCTTGGGACACAGCCGACAGGTTGTCCTGGTCGAAGCCGGCCAACACCAGGGTGTCACCCGTGTTCATGCGAACGCGTTGGATGAAGTTGCTGGTCGACAGGTCGGGCGACTGGATGCTGGAGCCGCCAGAGCTAATCGTGGCCAGATTCAGCAGCGATGACAGGTTGATCGAGGATTGCAGGAGCATTTCCTTACCATCAATGATGTGCGGCAGCAGGACCATCGAGAAGCCGGTCTGAACCGTACCCGGGGTCAGCGTAACGGTGGAGCCGACGGCGGCCGTAGTAGTCGTGGAGCTTGATGCCAGATACGAAACCTGGCGGCCGACGTTCACAGGTGCTGGCTGGTTGTTCAGCGTCACGATCGTGGCTGAAGTCATCTCGGAAACGCGGCCTTGAGTCGACAATGCGTTCACAATCGCACCAGACGCAGCGCCCCACATATTGCCGCTGGGGGACGAAGTTTGCAGCACGAAGTTGCTCGAATTGGCGGCGCCCTGGAAGGCGGTATTCACCTTGAACGCGACATTGCTGCTGAGGTTGTTGTAGACAGCGTTCCAGTTGATGCCGTAATTTTCCGAGTCGGACACTTCGACCGACAGCACGCGCACATTCACCGAAACTTGACGCGACAGCGAAGCGTTCTGATCCTTGATGAAGTCAGCGACACGCTCCAGTACACGGGGCGTATCGGTCACAGAGACAGTCCCGGTGGCAGGAGCGACAGAAACGCGTCCGGTACCGGGGGTCAGCAGTTGCTTGATCGAGCTCTCAATACCGGTCCAGACCGACAGGTTCGTGAAGGTCACGCCGGTGGTGTTGTTTGCAGTACCAGCGGTGGTGCTGGTGGTGGACGTGCCAGTGGTCGTGCCAGTGGAGGACGACGAGGAGCCAACCAGGCTGGACAGCTGTGTGTCCCCGGGCAGCGCGCGAATGCGGAAAGTACGCGAATCCGTCATCAGGAAACGGATGTTGCGGCCTTCCATCTTCCAGTAGATGCCGTAGTTGGCGGCAACCATGTCGAGGAAACCGCCGACAGTGCCGGAATATGTGACGTTGAACTTGCGGTTGGCAATGATGTTCTGGGTGTTCGTACTGCCCAGAGCCGCCGATGACATGACCGGGGCGCCGATCGCACCGCCTGCAGCTGTTCCGGTCATCGGAACCGTCAGTTCGGTGTTGATGAATACAGGCGAGGAGCTCATGGAAGAGATCCAGCCGCTCACTTCGTGCAGGTTCAGGAACTCACGGTTCGCGACGATCTCCGCTTCCAACAGCTTCTTTTGAGCGGGCGAATACTCGCTGCGCTCCAGCTTACGCATGGGGATGTAGCTCGTCTCTTCGAAGCTGATTGCGGTGATCGCCTTGGCACGGTTGTCCTGAACCGTCTTGAGCGTTTCTTCCTTGTTCTGCTGAACGCTTTCAGCAGTCTGCTTGTAGTTCGTGGAGCAGCCAACCAGAGCGAGGACGGCGGATGCGGCAATAAGAGTCTTTTTCATGATCAGAAGTCCGTAACGCGAACGAGGTTGTTGCCGCTGTAGAACGTGGCGCGCAGCTTGGTTTCGCCCTGGTTGACCGAGCCAATAATGGCCTCAACCGCCTTCACGATGTCGGTGCTCACCGCCACCTTGTGTTCGATTTGGAAGTCAGCACCTTCCCAGACCAGTTGCCAGCCAGCCTTCGAGGCGATGGCATCGAGTTGGGCGACCACGGACCTGCCGGGCACCAGGTGGGTCACCGGATTGGCCTGAATCAGAGCGTCCAACGCGGAAGCGGCCTGAGCTGGAGCTTGAGCGGCCGTATTCACTTCTGCGTCATAAGCCTGCTCGGTGGTCTTGACAGCCTGGGCGAATGCGCCCATGGAAGTGGCAACCGCGAGGCCACCGATGATGGATTTGAGGATGGTTTTCATGTTGCTTACTTCGAAATATTGGTGAATCGGATCACGCGGTTGCTGTAAATCGTGGCCTGGATGTCGTAACCCTTGCGCTGCATGCCTGAGACGATCTTCTCGACGGCGTCCCGCATCGAATCGGCAGGCATGGAGCCGTCGCCATTCACGGCAGCGTCGGTACCGACAGGCGCATCCCACACGATCTGGTACGAGGTTGCGGCAGCCCAGCGGCGCAGCGTTGCCGAGATGGTCTTGTCAGCCTTCTTGAAGTCAAAGCCTTGCGGCGGGACTTCCAGCGGCTTGGGCGGCTCAACCTTGGCCGGTTCGGCCGGGACGGCTGTGGGTGCGGCGGCGGTGGTAGTCGGTGCAGGTTGCGGCTCCATGCTCTTGAGCATGGAAGCGGCTTGCTGCTGCGTCAGGAGACCGGCGCGGGTCAGGTTGGCGATATTGGCGCGATATTCCTGGCTCGGGTCGCGACTGGGGCGGGCGATCTGCGTCGGCACGACCATCTCAACCTTGATATCGGACGACCACAGACCCTTTTCAGATCCACTCGTGACAACGCCAGTCTTCATGGTGATCGCGCTTTCCGGGACGCCAGCCTTGACCAGCATTTCGCGGATGGACTTGGCGCGCGCCATTTCCAGCCCTTCCTTGTAAGAATCATCATCACGGCCAACAATGGTGATGGCCGTAGCATTCTTGATGCGCATGCCCAGCGAATAGATGTCGGTCTTCGCCTTGGCGTTCAGCACATGCTGACCCTTTGCGAACCAGACCGGCACAGTCTCGCTGCGCACTTCGGAGTCTTGCCAGACCACGCGGTCGCCCTTGATGGGGGTCGCGTAGCTGTTAGCTTCCAGCTGGCCTGCGTCGAGGTAAGCCATGGCCGGGGCCAAAGAAGCGACCAGACGGGCATTGGGGTCGGACGGGTAGCCATTGTTGAGCGAAGATCGCACGCCGTTGGGCGAAACCGCCTTGACATCGACAGCGCCAGCACGGCCACCGCCAGCATGGACAACTTGTGCCTGGGCACGGCCCAGCTGCAGGACGTAGCGAGCAGCAACTTCCTTGACCTTCACGAAGGGGCCCTCAAAGGTCGGAACCAGCAGTTGCACGTCGTTGTCACGCTTGACGAATATTGCGGGGATGGCCTCACCAGCTCGGAACTGGAAGTAGGTGTGCTTCCCGTCGTCAAAGACTTGAACTGGAGTCGCGCGGGCTTCGCCATTCGTCAGATAGGTGAAGTCGTAGGCACCGATACGTTGACCGGAGGAGCCAATGGCTGCGGGCACGAGAGCCAGCAGCGCCGCAGCAGCGGCTACGTTCAGAATGCTGCGATTAAATTTCATCGACTATTTCTCCGAATATAGGGGCCAGGAAATTCCATATCCCGCTTGACTTCAACATTGATTCGTTCGCCCTTGCCGACCGTGATCGTGGGCTTGATGTTCCGGTTGCGGTCGAGGATGGACCGCGACACGTCAACCAGCACCTGGCCGGCTGGCGAAACGCTGCTGCTGTTTCCCCCTCCAATTACGGTGACGTTTGTGGGTTGGCTGTTGACCTTCTCAGACAGGGCGGCAACAACGAAAGCGCTCGTGAACATCTTGAAGAAGTGGTTGTCCACGTCTCCTTCGACACCAGATGCCCCGCCCATATCCATGGCCTGCGCACCTGGCAGATCGAAGCTTCGGCCATCGGGCATGATCAATCGCTGGAAGGCGAACATCACCCGTGCCTGGCCGACTTTCACGTCGGAGTTGAAGCGGCCCACCATCACCGAGCCCTTCGGAATCAGCATGTCGCCATTGCCCAGGCTGTCATAGACGTCAACCGTCGTGTAGGCGGTAACCTCGCCGGGCAGGTCGGTGTTAATGTCGCGGCCCAGCACTGCAGGGATCACCTTACCCTGCAGGAGCGAGTAGCGTGACGTAATCGTGTAGCTTCTCAGCGGATCGTTGTTTCGGTTGGAGTTTTCAAGCCCATTCACAAACGAGAGATCACTCGCGCCACCCTGCTGCCCAGGTGCAGCACCGACACCAGATCGCAGGGCCGGTGCAGCGCCCGGAGCCCCGCCGCCTTGCAGGCCAGCAAGAGCTGCAAGCGGGTTGGAACCGCTTTGTTGGCTTGGAGGCGTGAATTTCGGGGGAACGAACTCAGGGATCTGACGACCACCAACATTCGTCGTGGTGTAGTTTCCAGACAGGCCGCTACTCACGCCTACAGGTGCGCCGGCCGGTCCGGCCGCATTGCCAGGCGAATCATTGTCATAGGCAACTGCTTTCGCAGTGCGCGATTGGGCGTCGAATTCTTCATCCTTGGAGGGCCTGCCAGTTGCGGGCGGCGGGGTCACCAGAGCAGGCTGAGCCGCTGGCTGCTTCCCATTCAAGCGACGAATACGTTCTTCGTAGACTGCGCCATCCTGATTGGTACGCCTGACTTCGGGCGGAATTGGGAACGACGAAGAAGTAGCAGGCGCCGTAGGTGACGTTACAGCGGGAGCGGCGGCATTCGTTTGAGACGCGCCAGCAGCGGGCGTCACTGCCTGGGCTGCAGGAGAGCCAACTGCAACGACTTGCCCAGGGCGAAATTTTTCACGCTCGAGGATTTCCTCGCGGGCCACCGCATCTTGAGCGGCCTTGAGTTCTTCATCGATGGTGATAGGCTTGCCCGGATCCTGCCGGGCGACCTTGATAGTTTCGGCCGTTGGCTTCTGCGCAGAAGGATCAGCGTCATCGGACGAAATCATGGACATCAGCAGCCCGCCAACCGCGATCACGCCAAGGATCGCGGCCAGAGTGCTCTTCTTGACTGGAATTCCAGCCTTCGGAGTACCCGGGTCAATGATGGTCTTGTTGGAAACAGGCATTTTGTTTTACTCTTCCGAGCTGAAGAAGCCCTTCTTGGCCTTCTTTTTCTTGATGCGAACTTCGGCTTTACCCAGCTTCAATACAGCAACCTCAAGCACCCGCTGGGCCACCATGTAGTCGCCGCGCACCGTGTAATTGACCAGCGAGAAATCTTTGTCATCGATCACAGCAAACAGAGCAGGCAATTCCTGGATGTTCGGGGGCATCTTGATGTAGGTGAACTTGCCGTCATCGAACGCCATCAGCGGCTTGAACGGGGCATCTCCTTCAACTTCGTATGAGAACCGGAGTTTTTCCGGAGCCACGCCTGCAGGTCCGCGACCTTCGATAGACTGCGGGTAAGACGGGCTGGGCAACGACGCGGATGGGCCAGCAATACCACTCACCGGCGGGCTCAGCGGAACAATGCTGTTCGCGCCCGGCTGGGAAGGAAGGACCGTGGTCGGGGCGGGAAAGCCACCAAGAATCGGCGAACTGCCGCCACCTGTCATGGTGCCGATGCCGCGGCTAAGCAGGGCGTCAGACTCAAGAACCATGTCTGAGCTGTACACCCAGGAAACTCGCTGATACCACTTCTTCTTGTCACCCGTCGAACGCAGAACAAACTGGTAAGTCCGTTTGTCCGTCAGGATCGTCATGGACGTTTCCAGATCGTCATAGCGCGGCTTGATGAACATGTTGCGCCGATTCTTCGTTGGCGTCAGCTCCCATGCCGACGTGTCACCAGCGGCAACCGACTGCAAGACCTCGTCTTGAGCGAACTGGATGTGCGTAACTGCCTTCGGCTTGGCTAGCACCAGGTAGGTGTTGTCCTCGTCATAAGTGAACTGCACAAGACGGGAATCGCCCTGCAGTGGCGTTGCGACCAGCTCGGCGTTTACGGCGCTCAGGCTGCCCAGGAGCAACGCGGTAGCGACCGCGAGTTGCTTGAGCTTCATCAGTTGACCCTCTCTTCGGATTCGTTGAAGAAAATTACGTAAAGACCCAGCGGGTTAGCAAGCAGATCAGCCTCTTGCTTTGCGGGGTCAAGTTGATAGTGCAGGGTGAGGCGGTAGCGTTTTGCTGTCGCTTCACCAACACCGGTACCCGAATTGCGTTCAATGACAGTAAGGAACACGAAAGCAATGCCTTCCTTGCTTGCATCCACAGATGTCACTTTGACTTCGCGGGACAGGCCGGGCTCGCGCTGCAAGCGCTCAAAAGTGCGCTCGCGCAAACGGAATTCGGTGAACTGGTTGATCGCCTTATCGCGGGAACGGACGTTGGCGTATTTGTAGAGTTCCGGGGTGCGGATCTGGTCGATTGAGTAGACCGCTTCGGCCCAGCGCGCCAACTCCGCCTTCACGACTGCGAGATTCGGCGCCACACGCTGGACTTCGACCGGCTTGTTGACCATTCCAGTCTCAGGATTAACCTCCACTACCCAAGGACGGATTTCTTTAAGGGGGAGGATCATCACAAGCGCCGACAGGGCCAACAGTGCGCCCAGCGCGGCCAGCACCGTGATGATGAACATACGGTTCGAATTGACCATGGAGGACCCATAGATTTCAGCGAACTTATTTGCGCCTAGGCTGTAAGGGGACAGCGGGCTGTTTTCGTGATTGGCGATGGATGCTGGCTTTTTTGCCTCAACCTTCGCGGCCTGGCCGCCCAGGACGATCGAATCGCTGGGCTCGGCTGACTTGTCGGAGTGTTTCTTGAAGAGCTTCATAGACATTGACCTAGATTGGGTTCAATGCTATTGGTCGAGCGCGTTTCAATGTCCCGCTCTACACATCCCAATTGCCCCGTTGAGTCAACGGCCACCCCTGAGAAACACAAAAGCCCGCATAGAGCGGGCTTATTTTTGGTGATTTCACTGCAGACTAGAAAATCCGTTGCAGTATTGAGCCGCCGGCCATGTAAAGGACGCCGAGCAGCCCCAGCACGCCAGCCAAGGCAATGAAAGGATGCTCATAAGCATAGTGGGTCACAGAAGACTCAATGGCAAAAACGACACTCTCGTTCTGGAGCTCGCCAATGGCGTCTCTTAGCATTTTTTCTTCCCAATCAAGGTCGGCTTCTGCCAAGGCGTTACGCAAAAGCGCCATCCGGGTGCGCCTCGGGTGCACTCGTGTGCCCTCAATGAACTTTGCCACGTCGGCGCGCCCCTGCTCCTGGGCGGCAGAATCTGCGGCTGCCTGCTCATCAGCTGATAATTCCTCAGCGGCGAAATGACCGCCCTCCTGTTCAGGCGCGACAGAGATCACAACAGCCTGATCCATGGCCGACCAGGCCTGGTGTAAAGCCCGGCGATCAGCCTCAGGGAGCGCCAATACTTGGCCTAACAGGGCTAACACCTTGGCGCGATCTGATTGGTGGCCGTCATCTGAAGGTTTGATCTCGTTCATTCCACATCCAATGCAATAACGGTGTCTTTGGATTTCTGGCCTTTAGGCGTATGTGTGGCTGCTACGCTTTGAGGGCGGCAGGTATCCATGCTGTAGACCTTGAGCTTTTCGCCAGTTACGGCTCCCCACTCACGCATCGCGTTCCACACCAGCGCGGAATAGCGCCGGTTATAGCAGGGCGTTGCCGAATGGTAGGCTCCAATGGCAAACCAAGTGTTGCCGTAAGCATTGATCTGCTTTTTCAAGTGCCAGGCAGCTACATAGCTGCTCACACAGGCGTCCATCAGATCCTTTGGGGCGACGCCATGACGTGCCAGTTCCTTGAAATGCATGGAGTTGATTTGTGCGATTCCAACGTCAACTGTTCCGTTCCGATTCTTGTTGATCGCGCCAGAGTTGAAATTGGACTCAACCTTCATGATCCCACGCACGACCCACCCGTTGACACCGTGGTAATTTGCAGCTGCGGTCACGCAGTCGTTTGGCTGAAGCGGTTGTGGCAGGCCCTGCCCTGATGTGGCAACCGAGCCGGCCGGCACAGCAGATGGCTGACTTGCCGAAGCCAGCCCATGCCCAAACGAGGAAGCAGCCAGAGCCATGGCAGCAAGTGACCGGTACTTGGACATTAGCCGCGCCCCAGGACCGTGCTGATGCCGGTCTCAATGTCAGCCTGTGACACGACGATGCTGTCAGATGCGCTGTGGCTGATGGCGCGGTTCACTGCGTATTGCATGACTGCATCCACGTTGGCAATGCTTTCATCCCCGATCATGGAAGCAATCTCAGCAGGATTCAAGCCCGCGGCGACCTTGACGCGGCGTTTGGCGATCCAGCCAGCAACGTGATTGCTGAGCTGGTCTCCAGAAGGCAGGCCAAACTCAACCTTCTCCGTGAATCGGCCGCCACGCAGAAGTGCTGAGTCGATTTGGTCGGGATGGTTCGTAGCCGCCACCCACAGAACATCACGAGCACGGTCCGCTGCACCATCCATGAGGGTCAGCAGCTTATTGGTGGACTCGGTGTTGTTCGAGTATTCGCGCGAACGCAGCAAGTCGTCAGCCTCATCAATGAAGATGATTGCAGGACGCAGTTCCTTGGCCTGGCCATAGATCTTGTCCAGCGCCTTCGGGTCACGGGCCAGTTCGGCGCCAGAAGTGGTCAGGAACGCCCAACCAGCGGCCTTGGCCAGGGACTTGCATGCAGAGGTCTTGCCGGTGCCAGCTGGGCCATAGAACAGCACGCCAGTCGGCAGGGTGCCACCAAGACGCTCCACGCGAACCGGGTCAGCCAGACGGCCGGCAATCATGGACAGGGCCTCGCGGGCATGCGGCTGAAGAATCAGCTGGTCCAGCGACATGGCCGAAGCAGTATCGGTGCCCTTGCGACCTTGCAGGCGGCGCAGAGCGGCCATGAAGTCATCGAACGTCACGGGACCGGTAGCCTTGCGGTCCGCGAGGTACGAAGGCATTTCCTCGGTCACGGCAAGGATGCGCTTCACGGAAAAGCCATTCCAGCGCTCAGCGACTGTCGCAATCAGGCTTTCCTCGACACTGTGACCGCGCATGTTGGACTTGACGCCCTGCTTGAGCAGGCCAACTCGGGCCTCCAGGTCGGGCGGCGTGATCTCCACCTTGAAGTCGAAGCGGCCTTCACGAACGGCAGCTGGGTCAAGACGGTCCATGTAGTTTGTAGCCGCGATCACGAGCACCTTGTGCTTACGGATATCGACCAGAAGGGTCAGCAGCGCATTGACAACGTCGGTGTCTTCCTTGACCTGGTTGGAACCAGTGGTGCGATCGGGGATGAAGCTGTCGATTTCGTCAATGAACAGGACGCAAGGCTGCTGGCGTACGGCCTGCTGGAATGCGGTCTTGATTCGAACGGTACGCTCACCGACCCACTGGCTGGCCACATCAGAATGGGTCAGCTTGAGGAGCGGAAGCTTGAGTTCACCAGCCAGAGCCTCAGCAAAAACGGTCTTTCCGTTGCCGGGTTCGCCGTGCATCAGAATGCCATTGCGTGCTTCTTTGCCTTCGGCGCGCTTAGCCGTGATCGCCTTGCCAGCGGTCAGGAGACGTGCCTTGATATCGCTATTGCCGAAAATGTCAGCGAACTTGATGTTCGGAACTACGCGACGTGCGACAGCAGGCGCTTCTTCGGCCTTCTCACTGGTTGCATTGGCGCCGACTATCGACTTGGTACGTGCCACTTTCAGCTTGATTCCGTAGTTCCACTGGTACTTCACTGCAGCGTACGAAGCGCCCATGAGCGCGACCAGGGCCGGAACGGGCCAAAACCACTCGTTCTTAGCCTTGGTACCAAACAGCATCCAGATAACGAACGGCGCAGCGAAGTAGAAAAGGGTGGGCTTAACGATTTCAGTCAGGAGTTCGTCGCTCACAGAATATTGACGAGGCGTGTCCCAGTTCATTGCGCGGAACATGGCGCTGATAAAACGCGCAACGTGCACAACAATAATGATTAATGCGAGTGCCGCAACCAAGGCCAGAGGGGTCGAGAAATCCTTGCCGAACGGCCCGCGAAAATCGTTAGCCCAGAAGTACCCAGTCTGGTAGCCAAAGAATGAGCAAATCAACCATGCGGCATGAAGGAGGGAGATCCCCTTCACGGCGATGATCGTGTACGTGGCGGCGTTGTATCGTGCGTTAAAAAGCATAGTCTTGATTCCTATGCTTCCAAATTAACATAGGTCTTGGGTCTGTCAACCCCATTAAACAGAGACCGACATTAGGGCGCTCTTCTTGTCTTCCGCTGTGCTTCTTGATTGATTGGCGTAGCCCTGCATGTATGCGCGATGCTGGGTCGGGCTCTTATACCTGCCGGTGGACGCTGAATATCCCATCTTCGCGTCCGCCGCGCCAGACCTGGCCGCAGCTATACGCCCGCCCGTTTGGTTCCATGCTCCTTGCGCCGCCTCACCAGCTGCTGCAGGGGCCTTTCCGCCAATAGAGTTAGTCACGGCCTTGGAGCCAGAGAACCCAACGCCACTTGCGGCACCGCTGATAAGGCCCGTCCCAATCGATGGGGCTTGAGCCATGAGGATCGCAGAAAGCATGGCCAGAAGGATGACCACACCGAACTGGACAATATCAGCTGTCAGTAGCGAAAACGCGTCCTGTCCACCCATTTCTTTACCGATCTTCTCGGCAGCAACAACCATCTGAGCGAACAAGTTGTTCGAAATCCCAAGCATAAATGCGGCCACCAACTTGATCATGGATGTGCCCAGGAGAAAGTTTAACCAGGACTGGAATATGCCCTGAAGCGGCTTAAACAGCAGGAATGGGACCATTACCGGGGCAAGCGTGACAGCCAAACTTACACCAACCATTGCAAAGACCACGACGCACACGAATGTAATGCCCGCAAGCATAACGATGAATGTCGTGATAATTTTGGCGACAATGGAGTACACGGCCGAAATTAGCATTGCCGGCGCGCTCATCAAGTCAGACCACTCAAACTTGATCGACTTCGCTTCAATCTTCCAAATGTGATAGATCGACTTGAATGTGCCTTCAAGGCCCGCGCCGATTGCGTTCTCTAATTTCGACAGGTCGTACCCGGTAATAGCGGACCCGATCTTGTCGACGGTCATGCCAATTAGGTGAGCGCCTGTTGTTCTACCAGTTCCAGCGTTGTTGAAGCTCGGATAGTCCGTGAACGCAATCATGAAGACCACACCAAATGCCATGAACAGCGGCGTCCACTCACCAAAAAGTTCTCCCAGCCCCTTCCCGGCTGCCATCGTTTTAACTGCCCCCCAGATCATTCCTGTGGCAAGCAAGAACGTAGTGATGTACAGGCCAGTGTCACGGAGGCTTTGAAAAACGGAGGACTTGTCAATTGCTGTCCTTACGGCCGTGGCGAGTTGTTCAGCTACGCTGTCTGTGTCATACCCCATAGGTTGAACAGTTGTTGCATCCACTTCTTTCGCAGTAGTTTGAGCACCAGCATATGCCACGCCAAGTCCAACCACAACCGCAATGATCGCGATCGTCAGTCGCTTTCTCAACTTCTGATTGGTACGTACGTTTTCAACTAATCGAGCGAACCCTGCGACAATCGATGCGAGTGCTGAAGCGAACCACGCTCTGGCGGGGTTCTCGTAGAGTTGATAGTGAGGCAGTGATTCCATTTTAAGCTGCCTTAATTGATACCGAGAGCCGAACGCTGGCGCTTTTGAATCGCTTGCTGCCGCTTGTAGACCAGATCAAGTTGGGTTGCCTGTGTTGCGGCATCAGCTTTCGGCTCAACCTTACTCGCCCTGGCGCGCGACTCCTCCACCATGAGTTCCAGCATTCTTCCGTTCTGCAGGATCACGCGGTTGATCTGCATGTTTAATCGCTGAATTGACTCGTGCTGTCCAAGGCTGTTCGGGATCTCTTGAGCAAACTGTTGGACAGCCTTTCCGTCATCAATCACCTGCTGCATGATCTCAGCTTCACGGGCTATGCGAGCCTGTTCAGATGCAACGCCTGATTCATAGTCGGCAATCTTGCGCTGTCGGTAGACTTCCCAGGAAGGCCCCCCAACCTTGGCTTCTGTGACGCGGTTGTCCAATGCCTGTTGCTGCTGCTGGGTGGAGCCCATCAGCTTCTCCAGCTGACTCTTGTAATACTGAGCCCGCGAGATTTCCCAATTGATCTTGCTCAAGTCCTGCGTTGCAATACCAGGATCAATGCCCGTCGTGTTCTTGATGGTCATGCGCAGCTGCTCCATCTGAGTCAGCCAACCGTTTACGGCGCCCATGGCTGTAGTTGCACCATCCATTTGCACCATTACCAGCTGAACAAAGTTCAGAATCTGTGTCCATTCAGATGCGCCGCCAGCCATCGCTCCAGCGTGGGCGGTTGGTGCAGTCACAGACGATATGGCAACCGTGATGGCGGCTACAATTTTCTTAAACTTCAACATGGAGTACTTCCTTTGCGAATCGGATTTCCCAACCGGAGCCGCCATTTGCAGCTGCAGCAGTCACGCTTTCACGCATGGCCGGTGACGAAGATGCTTCGTTAATTGCGATCAGCAGTGGCGGCATATTTGCACTCACCAGCCGCGTCACCGAAGGCTTGACAAGCAAATAGTCTCGCTTGGGGATAGCTCTGCCAAGGATGTGCATTTGCTCATCATTAATTCCAAACACAGAGCGGTAGAGATCGGCTTGCTGGTGCACCGATGACTTGGCTGACGGCAAGAGAATCTGAGTAGGAATGTTCGTCACGAAACTGCCAATATTGGGCAGACGGGCGATTTCATCCAGCGACTGAGTCGCGAACATCAGGAAAGCGCGCTTCTTTCGGAAGGTACGGAGCCAGTCTTCCATCTTGTTCGCGAAGGTCGGGTTGGCGAGCATGTACCAGGCCTCCTCGACGTAGATCATGGTCGGCGTAGTCCCATCCAGGCGCTGTTCGATACACCAAAAAGCGTAGTCCATGAACGGGCTGGCCAGCTGCGGCGACTGGAGGATGCCACCACATTCCATGCCTACCATTGTGGTCAGCTCGAAGTTGTCCTGGTCGTTATCGAAGTAGCCAGCGTAAGGGCCACGACCAATCGTATCCTCCTCATCATCAGTACGGTCGACATAGGGAGCCAGCTTGGCAGCCAGTGTCTGATCGGTACCCGATATCAGGGCGTACAACGCCGATAGACGCCAGTTCGAAGCAGGCGACTTGCGCAGCGCTTGAATAGCGGTGTAGATCGTCTGCCCCTCAACGGATGAGACCGTGTTCCCACCGGCCCCAATCAGCACTTCAACCCACTGGCGAAGACGCAGGTCATCGTTTGCACTCAGCATCACCCGCACAGGATTCATGCCGATGTTTCGACCATTCTTAGTCGACAGGTCTATGTGCTTTCCGCCCATCAGAACCGTTGCAACCATCAAAGAATGATCCTTGTCGAAGACGAACGTCTGCGACGGCTTGTACTTTTGAAACTGGGCCAGGAACAGCGTCACCAGCGACGTCTTACCAGAGCCGGAGCCGCCGACAATGGCCGTGTGACCTAGATCAGTCTCATGGGGGTTAAAGTCGTACGTGATCCCGTAGGGGGTCAGGAAGCGCGTCATTGGCGGCACTTCCTCCCCTGCCAGGCGTGAGAACAGCGGGTGACTCGATTCGCCACGGCTGATCGTGCGAATAGGCGCGAGGTCTGCAAGGTTCGCCGTAGAAGCCAGCTTCCAGCGCATGATCCCGTCTGCATTACCCGGGATAGATGCCATGATGGCCGACAAAAGGCCTTGGCGTTCCCGCAGAATCGTGAATCCATTTGCTCGAAGATTGCTGGACATGAGGTCAGCTGCGTTTTCGGCTTCCTTCTGGGATTTGCCCAGGGCCAGAACGGTCATGTTGTAGTGGCCGTAACTGACATCGCCGGTCGTAAGTTCGATGAGCGCCTCCTGGGCGTCTTCTGCAAGCTTCACGTTACCGGTGTTGACTTTCTCGCTTTCTTGATCCGTCACACGCTCTGCAACCCGAGTCAGGACCGACTTGACTTCGGAGCGGTAGAACATTTCAGCGTCCTGAATCTCTTTCTCTGCTACTTGTCTGTCAAGGATACGGAAGCACTGCACGAGCACGTACTCACAGTCAACCCCCATCAACTGATCCATGTGGCCACTAAAAGCTTCCGTCGGGGTTACAGTGGTCGAAAGAGCAGCGACAAACGTAGAGGTACTCGGTCCCTTGAATTCAAACTGGTCGTTGCGCCGCACCAGCATGTCATTCGCGAGATAGGTATTCAGGTAGGCGAGTTCAGACGGCTGCTTCACAGGGCCACGTGGAGATGCAAGGTTGGCGCGTGCGTGCAGTTCACCAAGCAGGTCATCGCCCTGCAGGCGCTTGAACCCCAGGTTGAGTTCAACTATTCCGGAGAAGGCCGCAAGCGTCTTTTCGAACTCATCTGCCATATCGGCCAGCTGCCCACGCACACGAGCAACTGCGCCCTTATCGGTAAACCGGCGTTTCAGCAGCTCTCGCAGTGCAGGGAGGACCTGGCCATCATTAGCCTCGATTTCAGTGCGGAGCGATTCGAAGAAGGCCTCACTCTTGTTCGGGAAATTGAACGACAGGTACATGCGCTGGTTGAGGACAGCATTCCGCTGACGAGTTAGCGTCTGCTCCCATTGCTTGTCGATTGCAGCGGCAATTGGACTGATGAAGTCTGCCTTGAGGTACCCCTCGACGAATCGACGCTCCTGAATCGTCCAGATCGTAACGCGGTCCCCCAAAGTGCGTAGCGCTGTCTGGAGTTGGTCGATCTTCTGGTCCGAATGGAAATCCTCGCGACCTTCCACGTCCGAGCCTTCGAACGTGTAGGCAGCCAAGAGCGAGCCGTCTTGGCACAGCACCAGGCCAGGCGAAACCATGCCGAACCACGGAAGAAGTTCAGCATAGGAGCTCGCCGCCTTACGCGGCTTGGAATAGAGGTCTTCGAAGGAAATCATTCGGCACCTTGTTAGAGCGGGAGGCCTTTGCCCCAGCCCTTGGGTCGGTTATTGGTGTCAGTAAGACGTGGAGTGGTGTCGTAGATGTGGTCCTCGTTGAGGTAGCGCAGTGCAACCCCGATGAACTTGTCATCTTTCTTCGAGAGCCATCGTGCGAGTAAGTAGCACAGGACGAGAAGCGGAATGCCCCAATACGTCCGTGCCACCATCGCAAACGAGCCGGCCAGAGCAATTGCCCCGAATGCGGCTTTTTCCACCCCCAACATCAGCCGCGGCCTATGCAGCGACTGATGGAATGCGGATGAACGAGACGCCATTGATTAGGCACCCAGCAGGCAGCCCGGCAGACTGATGTTGCCGCTGCTCAGCATGATCGTGATCACGGCCTGGGCCACGCCAAAGAGGACAACCACGGTGATGATCTTGGACCAGTCCATCTTGGAAATCATGCCGATCACCAGGGTGGCAACAGTCACGACGACGAAAATGATCACAGCCAGGGGGCCCTTCATCCAGCTCACAACTTGACAGCCAACGCCGTCGATGAAGGGCATGCTGATAGCGGCCATCGCGTCCGTTGGTGCCAGAGCCAACACAGCTGCATAGCCCATGGCTGTGAGGGTTGCCTTGCTGGCGAAAGGCATTTTGATGGCGACCAGCTTGGCGCGCAGGGACTTGATGAAGTTCAACATAGGACTCTCCTGAAAAAAGGGTTTAAAAATGTTCCAGCTCGTATTCGCCGGTTTTCCTGTCGTAGCCGTGTACGCGGCACACTTCAGAGACGCGACGAATCGCGCCATCCCGGTGGATGTAGAACATCCACTGCAGAGATTCAGAAATTGACATGCGGAGGGGCTCCAACGGAATGCCCATGTCCGCCATCAAAAGTAGGTTTTCCAGGCGGCTCAGTGCGCGAGCGGCGCCGTTGGCGTGGATAGTTGCCCCAGAACCTGGATGACCAGTGTTCGCAGCATCCATCCAGTCGTATGCCTCAGGACCGCGCAATTCGCCAAGAATGATTCGCTTGGGCGCATATCGCATTGCTGTACGCACGGCCTTTCGCGGAGTCATCCCGATTTCGTCATCGCACTCAACCAGCACCGCATTGGGCGACGTGATCTGCAGCTCGTGCACTGTTTCAATGACGAACAGGCGGTCCTCTCGGGGGAAGTTGTTGAGAACCGCGTTCATCAGCGTCGTCTTGCCTGAACCAGTACCCCCGACGATCAGGAAATTCTCATGGCTGTTGATCGACTGCATCAGGAGTTCGGCGTATTTCTCAGACAACACACCGTTCTTGATGTATTCCTCGATTGTGAACACGCGAGCTGCGTGACGACGAATACACATAGACGGGCCTTTGATGGCCACAGGAGGAAGAATTGCCTCGACTCGGAACCCGGGCAAACGGGCTGACAACACTCGCTGCTTCGACTTGTCGCCTACTTCCTTGTCGGCTAGGCCGGCGATAAGCGTGATCGCGGCTCGAATGCTGCCTGAGCTGACGTTGACCTTGACAGGCACTTCCTTGCCTCCCTTGGCAATGAAGACGTCATTCGGGCCGTTGACCATGATTTCGTTGATGTCCGGATCAGCGAAATACGGGCGCAGGTCTTCCAGCGTGTCCATTAATTGATTGAGAACGCGCTGGGTATTCCCAAGGCGCCCGTCAATGGGAGCCGCCGAGGCCTGCAGTGGAGATTGAATAACCATGCAGAGAATTCTGAAGTTTCACGCCTTCTGCATGTCCCGAGCAACGAGCCGTGATTGCCGCGTTGAACCCCCAGCGCGGTAGGTTATGACCCAGAATGAAAGAGGCCCGGTTTCCCGGGCCTATCTGTCATCGCCCGAAAAGGGGCTGCATGTTCGATATCAATATCTTGAGCGGGATTGCCACAAGAACAGCCCAAAGTGGCGCCAAAAGCGGGGAAAGGCTAAACGGCAGAACCAGGAACAGCAGCGGCAGAGCCATCATCGGGATGACGATAAGCCCCATAAGGGTGAAAGTGGCCGGCCGAATGGCGCCAAACTCAGACCGCTTAATTTTTCGCTCCATGAAACCATCGTAGGCCGCAGCCCAGAGAAGGGGCGCCAGGATGAGGATCCAGACCAAAGCGATCGCAAACCGCATCGCCGCGACGAACGACTGGAGTATCAGCCCCTGCATGTAGCTGTTGAAGATGGACGACATGATGCGACCGCCCTCCCCGGCTGCACGACTGGACAATTCGAGGTCCTTTTGGCTCAGTTTCCCTGCACTTGCGGCCTGGGCGGTAAGGCCAACTGGAGATGTCCGGTAGACAACAGAAGCGAAGTCAACGACCTGTGAAGTCACTTTTTCACCAAGAGCGGACCTGGTCGCAGCAATTTCTTCGAGAACAAATTGCTCCATGCTGGCGCCGCTGCGGATAAGAGGGCCCAGGAAGAAGGCGACCACGGCCAGCCCCAGCCAAAATCCAAAATGCTGTTTGTTCTGCATGCTTATCCCCTTGGGGCGTGAAATTCAAGGTAGCCAACGTCCTGCGGATCGGCGATGCGGGCCAGTAGATGCGTTCGAAGGCCTGCGATGGTCTCTTTGGATGGCGTATCACCCGAAAGGTAGGCACGCAATTCCGTCATCCCATGCCGGCTTGTCCACTGCGACAAGGGCTCCGAGAAGTACTTCCACGTTTTGCACTCGCCAGAGGCGGTTTCGCCAACGACTTGCACTCTGGCAATGTCCTCGACGCAGCTGGCCAGCCAGTAGAGGTAAACGCCCACGATACGGGCTTCGTAGGAAGCGCCGGCGTCAACGGCACGCTGGACTTCTGCGACAGCCTTTTGGATCGTCTGACTAAGCAGAGAGCCACCTTCCGAGCTGGGCCACATTGGCGTGAGAAAGTTCCCAAGACGCTCGGTAGCTATGCGCAGGTTGGGATGGTGCATCCACAGAGAAAGCGCAATGCTCTCGTAGGCTGCGCCTTCAATAGTGCTTTTGAGCCATGCGGACGGGGTTGCGGGGGCCAGCTGGTCAAGAGGCCACGTTACGGAAGCGTCAGTCTCCGCGCTTCGCTCTCGGCGTCGCAGTCCGGGCTGGAAATTGATGACGATGCTCATTTTGCTTTCAGGAGCTTGGAGTCTTCAAGGATCACAGGGATACGGCCCTTGACCAGTTCGCCTCGGTTGAAGAATCCCAGATAGTGGAGGTCCGGCAGCGACGGCAACAGGCTGCGCGGGAAGATCTCGACGGTCTTTTCCGACACGGACTCGCTCTGGTTCGCGGAGAACTCCAGGCCGACGTCTTCGGTCTTGGACCCCATGCCCGAGGACTGTGAGCGAACGGTAATGTTCGTTTCGCCAAGCTTCTCGATGATGAGTTTCATCGTGTCCGGGTCTTGGGTGGCCCCCACGATCATGTTGTTCATATTGCCGATGAACCGGCGCGCGCGCGGGGCGTTACCAGCGAACTTGTCGACCAGGTCGGAGAAGGTCTGGCCGAGCGCCCAGATGAAGAAGCCGGCACCCCGGCCCTTGTTGGCCTGCTGGATGAGCGGTGCGCAGGCAGCGTCGCCCCACTCGTCCACCACGACGTGAACGCGACGGGGTTCATCACCCGTGTCAGTGTCCAGACCGTGGTTGTAGATCTCTGCGGCGACAGAGGACATTTCAGCGAGCGCCATCGTGGACATGGCCTTGCCCACTGACTCATCGGCCAGCGTGTCTGTACCGATGTACAGGATGTGGTTACCTTCGACCAGACGTTTGCCGTCCATGATCGGGCGCGTGTCGTTGATGTCCTCGTAATCGGGCGACAGCAGGCCGCGCAGGTCATCAGTGGTCAGCTTGGTCAGCATCGGCGTGATGCTCACAATCATCTTGCCGAACCATTCTTTGTTCGCTTCAAGAATCGAAACAAGGCCTCGCAACTCCTCCGGCTTCATTGGGAGGCCGCTCAGTTCAGCATCGCGACTGCTCTCGGGCACGTTGACCTGGAACACCTTGATCATGGCCGTCAGCTCTGGTGAGTTCGTCTCAACAGCGTTCTTCGCCGGGGCCTTGCGGGCTGCTGCTCCCGCTGCGTTTATTTCCTTGTCGATCAGCTCCAGAAGCTGCGGAGCCTCTTCCTTGAAAAACTTCTGCAGAGCCTCTTCGGTCAGCTTCTCGACGGAATTTCGGTTTTCCATCGCGTTCTTGAGCCCGTATAGGCTCACCCGACGACCGATGTACTTCATCCCGTTGGTGATCCGGTGCACGGCCATCCAGCAGAACTCCTTGAAGTTGTCTGATTCCTGCGAGTCCAGAACCATCGTGATGCGCGAAGCAACCTGGGACACCTGATCCCAGTTCTTAATCAGGTCCAGACGGACCGACTCAGAGGCGAACGCCGGATGCAGCATCAGGAAGCGCTCGGGGTGGCCGGAAAGAATCGCGGCCTGGCGGCAGATCTCGCGCAGGTCCTTGTCGCCCTTCGGGTCGATCACGATCACCGCATCACCTCGCAAGGCCAGTTGGAAGATGACCAACGCAGCCAGACGCGTCTTGATCGCGCCGGTCGTAGCGATGATCGCGCAATGCCCCTTGAGGGAATCGAACGGCAGCATCACGTCGCTCTCACCCATATCCAGACCGTGGACCCAGGGCAGGCCCTTGGCTGTCATCGGGTCGTGCTTGATACCGGCGAGTTTCATCCACCAGCTGGGCGGGTAGACATCGGTCAGATCCCGCTTCATCACTTCATATGCGCGCTGTGTGTGGCGAGGTTCCCAACGGTAGCCCCAGCCCAACCAAAGGTTCTCGCCCATGGCCGGCATGGCCGCACGCAGGGCGCCTGTTCCGATCAGGGACGTAGGCTTTCCAGCGAGGGCCAGTTTGTAGTTCAGGAGGCGCCGAGCACCGAATGCACGCATCAACCCCATGACAAGCGCAAGCACTGAGGCGGCTAGCAGGGTCATCTTCGGGGCATTGAGGACGAGCGCGCACCCGAGCATCCAAATGGCGGCAATGCCCCAGCCAATGGCAGCGCGGGCCTCAAATGCGGGCCGCAGGAGTTGTTCAAATCGCTTTTCTGACACTTAAAGCCCCAGTTTCTTGCATCCGTAACGGGAAATCACAATCGAGTCCCGTGGCTTGGCGCCCTCAGGGATCGCCACTTTCTGTACCTTCAAACCTGGCGTGGCACGCGGGGAGTAGATCAGCCCCGCCTCAGCAACTTCATTGACCCAATCAGGCACGCTGCGCATCAGCGTGGCCAAATAGTCGTAGCTGATCGCCGCGCCGTTGTCCGTCATACGCATAGTCGAACTGTTTGCGCCACGCTCACGCCATGCCTTCACCACTTTGCCCAGCAGCTCAACTGCAAGTCCACTGCGCATGTCTTTGCGCACGTCGTCGGGCACCAGGTCGCTGAAACGCACTTCCGCGCCCTCGCGCAGCTTTGTCGGAGCGCCTGAGTTTTCCTCGACGACCTGCTCATCTTCGGCCGCATCTGTCTGAGCGACACCTTCTTGATGTTCTCCCTGCTCTTCTGCCACATCAGGCATAGCTGGTTCTTCTGCAGCAGGTGATTTCTGAACAGATCCAGCAGGAGTAACGGATGCAGGTTCGTCGGTTTTCGTTTCGGTCGCGTCACTCTCCATGCGTGCCAAAGGATCGCTATCCAGGACCTGCTCCAAGGCCTTCGGCGCGACGGCTGCGTACTGGTGAGGCTCATATTCGGGCATCACGCCATTGGGGTTGGCGATCTTGTAACCAGACAGGATCTGGCCATCAGCATCCACGATCTGGGTCATCCCCATATCGTTGACGGTCGAGGTATCCAGAAGGCCGGACGCCTTCATCAGCTCAGCCAGGATCGCAGGGGAATTCGGTATGCCGGGAGTGTTGTCACGGCCGGCCTGCTCAATGATGCTGGTTGCGGCATCCGGCCACACCAGATAGATACCCGTGGAATCCACGAAGAACGGTGCAACATTGGGCGTCCACGCGCCTTTGTCGACCAGATGGCGCATGGTCCCCACCAAATAGGGGGCCATGTGCGTACCGATGGTCAGACGGCCGTAGTTCTGGGGCATGCGGCTGCGCTCACGTTCTTTGGCCTTGCCCCACATCGTCTTGATCAGTTGGGCCGCGATCATCGTCGGAGTGTCGTGTCCAGCCACAATCTCATAAAGAGCACGGGTCAACTCAGGGGATCCCTGCTCCAGCCAGTCCAGGTTTTCTGCGCCGATGATCGTGCGAACCAGAGCCGCGGAAGACGGTGCGGGCCCGAGATCTACATCGCCCAGGTTGGCGATTTCAGTAGGCCATGCGACGTAGTACCGATCTGCATTCAACCCAGCAGCCCACGCAGTCAGTGATTTTTGATGCTTGGACCACGTGTCGCCCTTTCGGGTGGAAACAGTCATGCGCCCAAGTGACTTTCCAATCGGATAAAGCAGGCCAGCCGCGAAACAGATATAGCGCCAGCGAGGCTCCAGATTGTGGCGGACTTCGACAGTCGCGCCGCCAGTGAAGATGCGGCCATCAGAGGCCTGGAAAGATAGGAAGGCCAGCTCAATACAGGCGTGAATCAGTCCGCCCTCCCCAGAGTACAGATCTGCAGGGGTAGCCGGAACAGTGTTGACATGCTCAGCAAGCCGCTCAATGGGAGCCAAATACCGGGCCTGGAACTTCTCGGGCAGCGTAGCTGCGTGCACACGCAGGCGCTTGATGAACTCGGTGTTGCCTTCGATGAGCTCCTGGACCGTGCGAACCCGTAGGCCGGGGTCAGAGGGAGGGTAAATATTGGAAACCTCAGCAGGCACTTGGGTAGGTGCGACGACGGCTGTAGCCGTAGCCGGCAATGACGCCTGGACCAGCGGCATCGTCGGTTTTGTGCTGAAAAGATTACTGACCCAGGTGTAATTCATGGAACCTATTTTCGGCACTCATGGGCCTATATAGGTCTGGGCAACGGGGCGGTTCCGGGTCGTTGAACCACCGGCCCGTCCGGGCGTCTATCGGTTTAGCCGACGGACTGGCGCTTTTGAGTGTCGCTGAACTTCTGTTGCTGGCGCTGGGCCAGCAGATCGTCCAACTTGCGTTTGGCCTCGGCCACATCGATCTGCATGTGGGCGCAGACGGGGCAATACGGACGGGTTGCGGTGGCCACGGTCCAGAGGTAGCGCGACGAGCAGTCGCCGCAGTTATGGATGCTGACTTCGCGATTACGGATGCCTTCCAGCATAACGATGTAGGTTTCGAAAGAGATGCGAGCGTCTTCAGGGTTTTCGTACAGATCGCTGCGGTAGCGGATGTAGACCTCCAGACGCTTGTCCAGTGCGGTTCCCAGGTTCGTTTCAGCTACGGCGGCAGCACCGGGGCCGTTGGCACCGAAGTGCAGGTTCATTAGGTAAGCGGCGTCGAACTTGTCTGACACCTTGCTCAGGAAACCTTTGGCGTTGTAGGATTGGCCCACACCCCGCGGACGGGCCACAGTGCCGCCCATTTGCTTGATCCGGCGATCAATCACGTCCTTCAGGCGCTGGGCGCTCACGTCAGTCCCCGTCAGCTCCTGAATGAGTTGGGTGCGCTGCGTCAGTCGAATCAGAACCTCGAAACGGTCCTCCCAGCGTGGGTCTTCAAACAGCGCGGTCTTTTCCGTGGCGCCGACTGCGCGGCCGGTCATGGGTTTCTGCAGGCTCATCTTCTTTCTCCGGGGATTCGTTGCGGCGTGTGACAGACGATCAGAACGGGCGGCTGCGACGGGTAGTCGTGCCCAATACGGTGCGCTCACGAGAATTCATCACCGACATTGCTGCCGTAGTGAAATACTCGTCCGACACTGCGGGGATCAGCAGCACCGAGGGGTCGGCCGCAAGAGCGCTGAGCTCGCGAGGCCCGAAACGGGAAATGTAGCTTGCGTGCTGGCTGGACAGGTCATACAGGGCCAGTGCCTGGGTGTAAGCGGAGCGCAGAGCGTCCAGGCGCTCCAGCAGGCACAGAAAAGCTTCTTCAACGCAGGAAGCCTCGAAGGAATCGGACGGTTTGGCAGCTTGGAAGGCGCTGTCGGCATTGACAGCCGGCAGGCGAACGGAGAACAGCGGCACGGCACAATCAGCCATCTGCAGCGCCTGCTCGCGGGGGATAACCGACATAATCTGGAAAAGTTGCTTCTGGCCGGGAAACCATCGATCCGCGTTTTTTACGGAATCCAGGGCACCGGAGTTCACCAGTTCCCAGCGGCGCTCGATGATCGCCATGTTCTCGGCCAAAATGCCTCGATCCACGGTGGGCAGATGCATACGAGATTTCTGTGTTGCGACGGCTTGCATAGCTAGGTCTGGTTGGTGTGTAAGTAGATGTATGAATCATGCCGGGGGTCCAAAATACCGGCAAACTGCCACCTGTCAAAAGTGACAGGCTTCCTTGATAGATTTTCCCTATCGTCCGCGCAATGCGCCTTTTTTCATCTTTGACTCGTTACAAACAGGCCTCTCGTATGGTTAGGATGCCGGCATGACCCGCCACGAAGTCCCGTCTAGCCGACAGCTGAGCAGGCGCTTTGCCAGCCAGTTGAATATCGCGCTGGACGCCATTGGCTACCCTGCTAGCCCCACGCCCCGCGCCAACGCTTTGGCAGCCGCGGTTGGGGTCGATCTGGGCACGGCAAAAGGATTTCTGAGCGGCTTTGCCATCCCTGAGTGGGATGCCTTTGCGGTGCTGTGCGAACTCACTGGAAAACAACCTGGCTACTTCCTTGATTGGGTACCACAACAGTTTCCCCTAGATACCGAGCTTGTCAAGCCAGTTGGACCGGGTGATGTACTTGTCATGCGCTTGCCCGAAGCGATGGCAGGTCCGATTACGCGCGTGACCTCTGAAAAGGAGTATCTCGTTGCAAAGACTGACCTAGGCTACGGAATCGTTAAGGGCGATATCGTTGTCATGGCCAGCCTTTTGGACGGAACGATGCCGATGACGGCCGGCGACCTGTACCTGGTCGGAACGAAGACCCGCTACTACGCACTGGAATGCACTGATGTCCACGACCACGTTGCGACACTGGAGCCGCAGTCTGACGATGATTCAGCCACCATCACGATCCGCTTGACCCCGGAAGGAATGCCGGAGCCCGGCGCCCTGCAGCGGTTCGGCATCGTGCAGTTGGGGGTGATCGTCGCGAGCGTCAAGTCGGCCCATGTTCTGACCACGCTGGAGCAGCGCCCAAAGGGTACAGACGAAAAAAAACGCCAACCCCCGAAGGAGTTGGCGTCGTCAGGCAGGAATGTTATCCCGTTGCCTTCTGCAGCGAATAGGACAAAGACCACTGCGAAGCAGTCTGTCCCTGTGCCTTCCAGTTCTGGAGACTCTGGCCCAGACGCTTGAACAGCGCCTTGACCGGTGCATAGGCAATGCCCTGGCCCAGCAGGATGTGACCATCCGTCTTGCTGAGGCCTTGAGCTAGATGCTCAGGCACTTCCTTGATCCTTGCGTGCTCCGTCACCGTGAGCTGCCGAAGCAGATCAGGGTTCGTCGGATGCGCCAGGAGCGGGTCGGTGCTACCCGCTTTCTGGTACCCGGCCCGAATTGTTGGGCACGAAGTTGAGTCCGGCGTCACGACTTGCATCGCGAAGCAGTTACCCTTCTCAGCATCCCGGACCTCCTTTACCTTGAGGTAATCGAAGGTTCGCCAATCCTCAGCGTCAGGGCCAATCGGCTCAAGCACTTCACGCAGCGACTTCACAGGCCGCGCCACAGGGGCGAGGTTCTGCAAGTCCACTTCAATGCCGCGAGTTGACGCGACTAGGAACCAGCGAGAACGAGCTTCCAGACTTCCGAAGTCCGATGCGGTAAGCACCGTCTCCTGCACGTCGTAGCCGCAGTCACGCAGATGGTTACGCAGAATGTCAGCCGAGCCCGTCTCCGCATACTGCGGCACGTTCTCGATGACGCAGATCGCGGGTTGAACGCGATTGATCACCATCAACGCACTGGCCACCAGGTGGCCCACCTCGGGGTGTGCTTCCATGTTCGCCAGCTTGCGCTTCGATTTGCCGGCCTGGCTTGCTCCGCTGCACGGAATGCCAGCAGCGAAAATGTCGACCTTGGGCAGTCGATGCATTGCTGCATAGTCCTGCACCAGTTCCTGCATCGGGGCAGACACAGCGACAGTGTCCTTGCGCCAGATGTCGTTTGCTTCCATCGCATGCTCCAGCAGGTTGCCGTCGATCTCGTTGGCCAGAGCCAACCGCGATTTGACGCCCGCTTCCGCGAGGCCTGCATGTGCAGCGTGATCCAGAACGCCGCCACCGAACGAAACCGCACCGGTGGTCACTTCGCCCTGCTCCATGTTGTGGCTCAGGCGGTCGAGGCGCGCCTTGCGGTTCGCTTCGCTGGCCAAAGGCAGGATGGAGATCTTGCGATCCTCGACAACAATGCGAACTGCGTCCATGCCCTCGAAGGGCTTGAGCAACTCGGAGTTGGCGATGTCGATGACAGGAATCTTGCGGCCGTTGCGCTCTTTGCTGCTAACGAGATGGGTCCCGTTGGATTCAGCAATGAGCTCGATGCGCGCCTTCTCGACGTTCACTGTCCGTTTGTAGGTCTTGCCGGGGATGAACCCTGCGTCTTCCAGACCAAGAAAGTCCAGATACACACGGGTACTTCCTTTGTTACTGCTAACCTTGCGAACGAGATATCGTTGCATTTGAATTCTCCAAAAGAAAAACCCGCACCAGCCTCTCGGCCAGTACGGGTCTGTGGATTGCGTAGCTCCTATCCGTGAGGACAGAGTGCTATGCGGCTTTTGATCTCTCCCAGTAGTCCGCAATGTCATCACCAACCTTTGCGGGCCGAATGATGAGGGTGCGAAGCCCTTGGAGTCTCGCGCGCTGCGCTAACTTTTCTGCGTAGACGCTGCCAGGTCGGCTCATTCGAGACGAACCATCTGCGTTGCGCCCGGAGCTTTTCAGCTCGTCGGAGTCGGCAAAGATGATCAGTTTCTTGACCACACCATGCAGATCCTCCGGAAGCGTGAACTCCGACAGCGCGGGCCCGTTAAGGCACGGCCAGATCGGAATACGCTTGAGCATCGCTGATGCCCAGCCTGTCTCCATCCCTTCGCATACGCCCAGCGTGTCGCCTTGCGGCTCCATCATCTGAACAGAGAAGGAATTGATTCCAACGCCCAGGTCCGTCTTCTTGGCAATTGGCACATTGGCCTTTTGCCCTTCTGCGGTCAGGTACGTCTTGTGCAGCTGCACCACCTGTCCATCCACGCCTTGGGCGAGTGACAGCATGGCCGGGAACTTGCCCAGCAGCACTGGTCGATCCTGCCCATCGGGTGGCGGCGCCCAGTACTCCAGCGCCGGATGAAAACGGACGTTCAGCGGTGTGAAGTCCATTCCGGGCACTCGATTAAGCATGTAGCGATGCACAGGGTCACCAGTGGTGATCTCACGCGCCTCATTCCACATCTTCAGCATGCGAGCGCGATTGCGCTCAACTTTCTCAGGGGTCCACTCGTTGGACATGGATTGCCGCGCAGCCAGCGGAATCGGCTTGATGTTGGAGTTTCCGAAGAAATCTCGCACATCGTCAGCCGCGTCCTTGAACTGCGAATATCCCATGTGGCGCATGAGCATTCCAAAGCCCGAAGAGTACTTACCCTCCGTGCACTGATTGCACACCCACACGCCCCCGTGCTTCTTACCAGCCCAGCGGTACCGGTCACGACCCCCACAGAAGGGGCACGGACCGGGCTTGCCGTTGAAGAAGCTCGGATCCATCCCCCTTGCGGTCAGGATATCCGGCCAGCGGCCGAAAGCTAGATCCTCTGCTTTTTCGTTCATGATCCCTCCAAAGGAATAGAGGGACCGACTACCCCTTGGGGCAGGAGGCCCCTCAGGGTTGAAATGTCGGCAGCCTTGACGGCTGCGTGTCCGCAATACTGCGAAAACGCCCTAATTTTCCTGCAAATCTTTCTTATCGTCCAACGATGGCGCACAGTCCATCAAATCTTGAAAAAGTGGCTTTTTGCAGGAGCCCGTAGGCCCCTGTAAAAAACCCCCGCCCCGGATGGGGCAGGAGTAAGGGTTAAGCGGCAAGCCGGTCCACCATGTGGCCCTTGAACAGCTGTTCAAGAGCGTCTGGCAGATCGTCTATGCCCTCTACGCACACCGAGTAGGGAACCAGAGCTGGCAGCACTTTGGCTGCAATCTCTCCCAACCCGATGCCCATGAATTCGATCCCCTTCGCTTCTGCGTTGGCAATCTCCTTCTTGGCGAGTTCGACGTCATCCGGGCATCCGTCCGTCACAATCAGCATCAGCCTACGGCTGACCCGTTGTTGCAACAGGCCGGGAGTGACCTCACGAATTGCCTCACCCAGGGGGGTGAAGCCATCAGCTGTCACTTCATTGACCTTTGCCGCAAGGGCTCGGGTCGATGCACCGAACGGTTTGAACTCGTAGGCGTATTTGCCAGCGTCCTGGTCCTCGGGGAACATCGCAATCGATGTCCGCACCTTGGCAATTCGCTCCAGCGCCTGGGCGCAAGCCAGCGTGATCTGGGTGGCCACGACGATGTGCTCATCCATCGAACCAGAGCGGTCCAACAGCAGCTTCACCGCGGCATCCGTACCGCTCGCCGGCGCAGGCCTGCGAAAGATGTTCGTGTCGCCCAATTTCTTGAGACGCCACGCCAGTTCCGTCGCGACCACGCCGCCAGCAACCGTCAGCCTGCGAGGGCCGTTGCGCTTGCCAGCGAGCTCCCGGAGGAACACACGAGTCAACTTGCTCACGACACCCGTCAGCCTCAAGCCGGCATTGAATGCCAGGCCGATTGCATCTTTCGGAGCGCCGCCGCCGGCAGCTGCTACAGCATGAACCAGCTCTTCGCCGTCCCCGCCCTGCTCTGCTGCCTCAAGGACTTGCAACTGACGCTGCGCCTCCTGCAGAACGACTTCCAGGTCCGCGCCCGTTTCCTCGGCCTGCGCAAGCGCACGCTCGATGATCTGGATCGCCTCGTCGGAGGGAGTCGTTTGCTCAGCCTGATCGCCTGCATTCACAGACATCGGGCCGAACTGTGCCTCGTAAGACTGCTCCAGCACAGACCCCATATCGAAGTCCGCTGCTGATGCCATGTCCATCGGTGCATCTGCCTGTGCCTCAGACCCGCCGCCAGTGTTGCCACCACCGCCAGATTGAGTTGCGCTGCCGTCTCCGGCCTCGCCGCCTTGTTGCCCAGAGTTATCGCCCTGGGCTGCATCTGCCTGCTCTTGCTGACCCCCCGACTCAGCCCCTTCGGGCTGGCCTGCAGACTCCGTAGAGCCGCGTGGATCTGCTTGAGCGTCGCTGGACTCACCCTCCTGATCGGAAGGCTCACCACCGGGTGCATTGCCTTGTTGGCCTGGCTCATTCGGTTCAGCATTCGCTTCACCGTCTGCACCTTGACCCTGCGGTTGCCCGTCAGCAGTAGTGGGCTCGCTTTCTTCGCCGTTCTTGGACGAAGACTCGTCTTGCGACGCTTCGTTCTGTCCGTCATGAGGCGCTTCTGGCTGAGCTTGGTCCTGCTGTTGGGAGTGCTCATCTTGCGCCCCGGCCTCGGGTTGCGCTTGCTGCTGCGGCTGCTCTTCAGGAGCGGGCGGCTGCATGTTCTGCCAAAGTGACTTGGCAATTGCCAGCGTGTCGGCTGTGCTGGTGGCGTGAACCATCTGCTCAGCTGCAACACGGATGGCCGCGTTGACGAACTCAGGGCAAACGGCCTCGGCTGCATTCACAACCTCATGGCCACGCTTGAGGAAGGTCGCCTTGGGGGCAATCTTCACAGCGGTTTGCACCAGTGCACTCAGCGAAGCAAGCTTTGCCGGAGAAATCACTCCCTCCTGCGCTTGCTTGACGATTGCTTCAAGGTCCTTTTCAACACCTCGGTCGAGGATCAATTTGGCACCCTTGAAGGTTTTCATCTGCTGGGCTTCGATGCGGGGATCCTCAAGCGCGTTGAGGAGAGCGTGGATGTTCAAGTCCACGTCTTCAGGAATGTCCGCCCAGCTGGTGTGCGTGGCGTGTCCCGCTTCGTGCATCGCAACGCGAGTGAGGATCGCTATTTCAGCCAGGCTCCCCACTTTGGGGTCCGGCAGATTCAGATCACCGTCGCGCGTCATCGACGCTTTCTGTCCCCACTTGACGTTGACCTTGCGGCCGACCAGCATGGAGACGAATCCGGCGATGACCTGGCGGGCAGTCGCGGGATTTTCAATCAGTTTGCTCATGGGAGCTCCAGACGCCCCGACGCGCAATGCGCCGGGGTTGGGTTGGAAAGATCAGAACAGGGCCACGAGTTCAGGCTCGGCCGTTTCCGTCGTCTCAGCCTCAGGCATAAAGCCCTGGTCCTCGATGACAGTCACAGTGGCCTGCACAGGCTGTTGGGCCACTGCAGGTTGCGACGACACAGGCTCAGCAGCGGCAGCTACTGGCGCTGCCGTTTGGTTCAGCATCTGCTCGAAAGCATCTGCTGCGCTGTTGCTCTGGTACGCCATCGCGGCGACTTTCATCGCCTCACGCGGATCGCTCAGCAGACGGCTGATCGACCACACATGCATCAGGCTGGCGCCCTCGATGGGGCCGTCCTTCGGCAGGAGGTTGATGACGTGCTGGATCATGCTTGCCATGGGCTCACACGTCGCATCGAGGAACGAGAAGCTTTGGAACTTCTCACCGATGCGAACCAGCGGTCGCAGTGTCTTCCAGGTGACCTTCTCACGCTTTTGCACGACCCCGTTGGGGCCGGCACCAGTGAGGTACTTGGTCATCAGGATTTCCGCCTCGCGTGCAGCGTCAGCAAACAACTCGCCTTTGAGGCCAGTCATCTGCTTTGCATACATCGAATTGGCACCGTTGTGCTCGTCTTCGCTCGGGGCGTTCACGCGGCACAAGTGGAAACCGAAGGAAAGGCGTCCGCCAACGTGTTCCGGTGTCGGAATATCGCTGATCAGGTTAGCCCACTCCGCGTTCTCCGGCTGCGCTTGCCACTTCTCGATTGCGTCGTTGAAACGCTGCTCGAAAGCGGCCTTGCGCGCGTCAAACTCGGCCTTGATTTTCACCAGTTCTTCGAACACCTTGTTCAGCTTGGCATCGGGGATGCCCATCGTGCCAAGCACGGGAAGGCCGTTGATCAGCAGGAGCTTTTCAGCGCGGCGCTTGAGCTGCAGGAAAGGTGCGAGGTCGTCGGTGTCACAGATCTTGATAGATCCGAGAGTGGCCAGCGACTCGGGGGGGAGGTTCGCGAACTCCGGGTTCTTGGCGATGAGCTGCTCCTTGCGGAGACGCTTCTTACCAGACCAGAGGTGAACATCCAGGGTCACGCAAACAAGGCCATCGACCTTCTTGTGCTTGACTGCTTCGGTGACGTTGGAATTCGTCATTGGGTTCTCCAAAAAAAAGCGGGAACCCAACCCCCAGCGGGATTGAATTCCCGCATGGGTTGATATTGATGCAGCCGTAAAGCTGCGCACGACGGAAAGTCGAACGTTGTCACTATAGGGGAATCCAGCTCCCCGGGCAAATGATGGCGACCAACGCCAGAACCCACGGCTGGCGTGGCCTGGCGGCCTGTAGAAGCCAAAAAAAAGGCACCCCCCATTACGGGAGGTGCCTTTGACTGACCTTGGGGTCAGAGTTCGGTGACTTTGAAGTCGGTTTCGATTGCAGACCCTTCCTTCTTCAGTTCCTTCTTGATCGATGCATCGGTGGGCCGGCCCTTCGCGTGCATGACCAGTTGGTAGTCGTCGCCGCCGCCCTTCGGATGAATCAAGGCCACCACCTTGTGGGTGAAGCCTTTGGCTTTCATCTTGGCGTCACGTTCGGCTGCTTTCTTCTTTTCCTTTTCCTCCACTTTCGCGAAGTCAGCGTTGAGCTTATCCATGAAGCAGACTTCGCACTTGCCGTCACGGTTTGTGCTCACGGTCGCCTTGTCGAATGCCATGCGCTTGCAGCCCCGTTTGGAGCACTTGCACAGTCCGACCTTGCTGAACAGGACCATGACCTGCTCCTCGGTGGGCTTGCGGCCGTCAACGGATTTGTCGTTGAGGTAGGCATCGCCGCCATTGGCGCTGTCTCCAGCGTCCTCAAGCGTCACGCGCAGCTGCAGACCATAGCCCTCGTACATCCAGGATGCCGGGGAGATCACAGCCGTCAGTTCGCGGCCGTCGACCACGCGCGTGAACGTCCGTTCTTTCAGATTGGTGTTCTCGCTCATTCCATGGGCCCCTTCATGTCTTCGCGCTGGATCCGGATTTCCAGAGCCACATAGCGAATCATCAGGTTGTTGTACTGCTCAGACGCATCGCCCGAGAAGTACTGGCCAGCCCAGTCGCCGGTCTTCACGCCCAGCAGATCCTGCAGCGCGCGAACGCTGTCGTTCAGGCATTCTTCGATCATCTCGCCAACACGGGTGTTGAGTTCGATGATCGCGTCAGCTTCCTTCTCAGACAGTCCGTAGCTCGACGGGGGCACTTCGAAGCGACCGCAGTCGCTCAGACGCGGCTCAAAGATGTCGAAGCCGTTGCGAGTCACGCCAAACTTGAGGCGGTTCGCGGAGGCGTCCAACACCAACTTGAGATCGCTGGGGAGGTCTTTCAAACCAGCAAGCGGTTTGATTTTCATTGGTGGTCTCCAAAAAAGAGAGGGACCACCCCCGCAACGGGAAGTTGGTCCCGTTGGGGTATGGGCGTATGCCCGTTAAGGTGAATGCTGCCCAGGGGTAGCTAGCCTGACAAACGTCAATGCAGCCGCTATGCTAAGGCCTGGTCAGTGAGCGGTCAAAAGATGCGGCACAACTTCCTGCGCTGGCCTCCTCACCCTTTTTACTTGTCTGGAGCGCCCATGAGTTCGGTGATCTGCCCTACCTGCCGCGGCATCGGAAGTCGCCACGCGTGCCCGCAATGCGGTGGTACCGGTGTTGTCTACCTGGCGCCGCCATCGGCTGCCGGCCGCCCAGAAGTCGAGCCTGCGAAATCGGTCGATGCCTTTGCCAAGGAGTTACGCAAACCCTTGGATCGCTTGATTCAGCAGCTACAGGACGCTGGTTGCGGCCTACTAGGCCCAAAAGATGAGTTGACCGACATGCACAAGGTGGTTCTTTTGACTCATCTTGAAAGATGCGAGCCGATCCCAGCAGTGGATGAGAAGCATGAGACGCGACGGGCCGAAATAGGGAAGTCAATTGACGAAGCTTTAAGAAATGTCCGCCATCGGGAAAAGTGACTTTACGATGGGTTGGCGAGTCACCGTCAATTGGCATGTTTCGCCAGGCCAAAAAAAAACAGCCCCCCCGAAGGGAGCTGTTTGAAATGCTGGGGTCCAGCAATTTTAAGTTTTAGGCGAAACTGATTTCGCAGGCGCCGCCGGCACAGGCCTGGGAGGCCAGCGTATCGACTTCGACAAACTTCTTGACGCTCAGAGCGCTGAAGTCCACCTCAGCCATGCCGTTCACGATACCCATCCACTTGTGCAGCAGATAGACATCTTTCAGGCAGTGCGACGTTTTGTTCTTGTCACCACCGAAGTAGTTGTCCGCGAACTTGTTGAAACGACGCACCCAGTCACGCTTGAACAGATCATTCACATGATCTGACAGGCCCTTGCCGCCTGTTTCTGCAATCGCACATGCCTGCCACAGGTTGTCGCCAAAGGCATGGATGCCATCGACTACCAGCCCTGATGCAAACATGCTTGCAACGCCGTAGATCCGCAGGTTTTCTTCAGCGGAGCGCACTTCTTGGAACGGAGCCTGGAAATACGCCTTGTCGCCTTGTGCCGCCAGCAGGGAAATGCCGGCAAACCACTGGCGGTTGTCATAGATGTACTGCTCGACAGCAGTCCAGTCATCGACATCGATCGTGTTGGACACGTTGTGACGCAGACGGTTGTCCACGCACAGTTCCACGTTCGTCCCGTTCTCCACCCAGTGTTGCTGGGCAAGTTTGACGTACTCCAGTTGGCTCACGCCGCGCAGGTCACGCTTGTAGTTGGAGCCTTCCTTGGCGACCACCGGATAGCAGACAACGAAGTCAGCACCCGTTGCCGAATAGGCCGATTGCTCGATCATCTTCGGGTTGGTCTTCTGGATCAGCTGCGCAACCTCGGACTGCTTGTTCATCTGAACATGCCGGAAGTACATGGGAGCATGCTCGCCATGAATACCGGAAGCCGTCTTCAGCAGAACCGACGCGTTGCCCGAGGGCTTCACGCAGGTAGTACGCGCCGCCTGGTTGATGCCCAGCAGTGCAGCGATGCGCTTGTTCGTGGCTTTCACGATTTCAGCGCCGCGCTTGAGCACGTCTGGCGTGAACAGCAGGTCAGGATTGTTCATCCAACCCGTGATCGACACACCGATAAGCGCTTCGCGCTCGGTGATGCGTCGTGTTGCATCGCTCAGGTACTTGAAGTCCGTGTAGCCTGCCTGCAGCGTGCCCAGGATTGCTCCGGCCTCGCACGCACGATAGAAGGTCTCTTCGGAAGTGCAAGCACCACCGTTGATCTCCGTCAGGTTACAGAACTGGAAGCCGGACTCCCCGTCTTCAGCGACCGGCAGCATGCCGATCTCCACGCACGGGTTGTACGCGAATTCCTTGTTATCCACAAACACGAAGCCGGGCTCACCGTAGTCACGCACCGACTTCATGATCGCCGCCCATTCATCACGGGTCAGCTTGTTTCGCTCGATCACGACGCTGTTGTTGGAGCGGCCGCGCTGGGGGTTGTCTTGCCACCAATTGCCGGTCTTCGCAGACAGCATTTCCTTGTCGTCCTTGTCGAACAGACAGATCGTCGCGCTTCGGCGCACGCCACCGGACAGAACCGCATCGCTCATGTGCATGACAAAGTCATACGCCACGATCGGACGAATCTTACGGTGACCACGACCGAGGTCACGGTTCAGAAGCGCTTCGCAGCGCTCCAGCGCCAGGCGCAGGCCGTCAGGCCCGGGAGCCTTGAAGCCGCCGCTGATCAGCGACCCCTTCGGGCGTACTTGCGAAAAGTCGAAGTGCACGGTGTGGCCGCGATACTCCGGGAACTTGCCGCCTTCAACGAAGAAGGAGCTCAGCAAGACCGCGAATGCATCCGCCCAACCCTCGATGCTGTCAGGCACAGTGAAGGCCTTGATCTCGGTGGTCGAACGCTCGGCGATTTCGGGCAGCTTTTCCACGTGGTGGCGCTGGACAGAGAAACCAACACCGCAACCGCATAGCAGCAGGTACATGGCTTCATTGAAGAATGCCGGCCGGTCCGCGTGGGACACGGAGCAGTTGTACATCTTCGCCTCGTGTTTGCGCAGCTGCGCGCCGCCAAACTGGAGGGCGCGCTGAGCACCCAGAACGAGCTTTTCGCTGTACGCGGCCTTCGCAAAGCGAATGGCCTGGTCCAGTTCCGTGCCCATCTTGCCGGCGTACTTTTCTCGGTGCATGTCGAAGACACGCCCGACGGATTCGTGCCACGTCTCGTAACGCTGCTCTTCCTCCAGGTAGCGGCTGTAACCCATGAAAAACTGGGCATCAGCCATCGTTTGAGTGGCAATATTCTTACCACTTTCTTGATTCAAAGTCATTGGACTCTCCATTTGCAAATGTGGATCTCCCGCGAGACCCGCCAATGCACACCCGCAAGGGAGCACATTGACTGGCCCCTTCGAGGGACTGTTGATGAACAACAGGGGAGAAGGACCCCAAGGGGATCATTTCGCCCCCGAGGTTGGTTGAATGCTGGGTTTGTCACGACTTGCGTCATAACCACGGCTTACCAGCTCCGTGTACTTGCTCGTAGAGCAAAGAAAGTCGAAGGCTTCGGCAGCCTTTACCAAGCCCACTGTCCCAATGACTGCTTGACAAAGGTCGCCGAGCGACTTCGCGGCCAATTGCTGGCCAGGTGGTTCTGCTGGGTTTGCCACTGTGCGGCCACGGCTTCCAGCTCCGTGCGGGTGTCTGCTGACGCCCTCAGGTAAATGCCCAAAGGGGACTTACCAAAAGACTCAACGGGTCGTATTTTCCGGGTTCTCCCGGGGTCGTGCAAGCGATGGAGAACAGCCTTGCGGCTGTCCTCCGTCCTTGTCTTCAATGCAGAACGGCTGGCGCCCATTCCATGGGATGGAATTCCTCAGCCTCCTGATGCCACTTGATCGACGGCGGTTTGCCATCGACCAGCAGCCCGGTGCTGGGCTCATACCCCACTTTGTGGACTCCCATGGACCCATCGCACTTTTCAATGACGATAAGCATGGTCTCGTTGCCTGTTGCTGCCTGGAAGCGCTTCACCTTGTCGATGAGTTGCTCTCCCACACTTTGCATGGCGTCTCCTTTGGAGGAGGCCAGCCCCTAGGGGGACAGGCCCCCTAGGGTTGGTTTCAGAAGAACGGTTCGTAGTCCCCGCCGCCCATTCCACCGTCTTGCGACGGCGGGACGGGTCGGCTAGAAGATTGACCTCCTTGGTCACGGCCACCCTGTGGCTCGTTACCAAAGCTTCGCGCGACACGCGGCGCGCTTGCGCGGGCCGGTTGTGCGTCTCCGTTTCGCGGCTGCGAAGCCGAGTCCTGACGTTCCGAGCGGGGCTTGAAGCCCAGCTCGTACCAGGTCATCTTGTACTTCGTCGTGTAGACCTTCGTCTCACCCTTGAGGTAACTCGATGTTTCCTGCGTGCCAGTGGCGCGAACCTCTTGGCCTTTCACAGCCTTACTTGCGAACTGCTCGGCCATCTCGCCGAAGCAAAAGAAGGTCACCGCCTCAGTCACCTCGCCGTCCCGCGTGAAGCGGTTGGACAGGAGTCTGAATTCGCAGACCGACAGGTTGTTGCCAACCAGTCGGACTTCAGGCTGGGCCGCCAATCGGCCCACAGCTGTAATGATGATCATCGTTGCTCCTTCAGTTGACGCGTTGAACACGGTACATGTTCTTCGCGCCTTCTTCGCCACTAGGCAGCGTCACAGGGACTTTACCAAGCGGTGTAACGTCAATCATCTCACCGATCTTGACTTGATTCGATGAAATTTCGCGCTCCAGTTCAGCACCGCGCAGAGGGATCTCCACGCCGTTCTGCACCCGAAGTTTGGCTTCGTACGTCTCGTAAGGCGGACGACCAGGGGGCGTGAAGCGCCTGCTGCCTGCCGACACCAGCACACCCCGGAAGGTGACGCCAACGGTCGGCTTAGGAGCAAAGGTCCGGCCCGGCTGGGCAGGTGCTTGCTTCGACTTCTCAGCCGGGGCAGGCGCAGGAGCCGCGATCTGTTGTTGGACAGTCTTGGTCGCTTTCGCTTGCTTCTCAGCACGAGTCACTTCCGGCTTAGCTGTGCGCTTGGCCGGCATCTGGTCGCGTTCACTGGTCTTTTCTTTGACCGAGATCTTGCCCAGACTGTTGATCATCTTTTCAGCCAACACCACGGTTTCGTCCTTGATGTCGCTCAAGCCCTTATTGGGCTCAAACTTCGCATCAGGGAACGAATGTCGGCGGCCGTTCATGAGTGATCGCAGCTTCGGCTCAGTGATGATCATGTCACGGCGCACCACCTTTTCAGAATAGTACACACGCAGATGAATCACAGCGACCGAAGGGTCCAGGCGAATCGGAACGATTCTGTCAGCGACTGGGTAGTCGGCGGTCTGGTACCGGGGTTCGTCCAAGAAGACGGTGGGTTTGAAGTCACCTTCCTCAGCCTTGACGATGCGTTCACGAACCTCCTTCTTGACCGTTGCTGCTTCGCTCTTCGCAGTGTTGCGACGAGCGATCAGCGCGCCTACCGCCTGAGCGAAAAGACCTGCCAAAAAGATGATTGCATGGAAGCACAAGCGAATAGCCCAAATGAGGCTTTTCGCAATGGTGACGACTACAAACAGCGGGAGCGCCAGGTACCACTCTTCGGGGTACACGACGCCAGTGCGTTTGGTCGTTGATTTCGAATTTGCTTTCGAGTTCATTGATTACCTGTTAAAAGGCCGCTGCGGATTGAGCACTCCACTCAGATTCCGATTCAGCGTTGGTTTGGGTTGAAATGGATGTGTCCAGCAGCATTTGCCGCAGTGACCATCCCAGCTGCTCTAAGGCTCGTGCAACGGTTTGTTCGTCGCACATTTGGCTGAGCCAGTCTTTCCACTCGATGGGCGCTTGTCGTGGCGTCTTTCCGGGCAGGCCCGGGTAACGCGACAACAGGAGTCGTCCATTCGTAATTGCCCAGTCGGAGAGCACCAGCGCGAATGCTGGATGCATCTCTGTAGCAGCCACATAGCTCTCTGCGGATTTAACGCGCTCAATCCACGGGTCGTAGATGTAGGGCGCGATTGCGGCAGCGTCGAAGATGGTTTCCCATTCCTTTGCTAGTCCATTGCAATCATCCGAGTTAGACAGTGCGGCGTAGCAGACGATGTTGTCACCCCCGATTTCTGGGTGCGACTCTTGGAAGGCTGCTTTCGCAACTCCACCGTCTTGCTGAAGGATGCTCAGGTAGCGCGGCTTTTTAGACCGCATATACCCCTGCCGAACTCGCTTGGAGATTTCAGCAGCTACGACGTGGTGCCGAAGCACACCCTTGGCCAGCAAGACACCGTCACTCGCAATTTCTGCGAATTTCGGTGCCGAGCTTTCCAAGCACACGCCCCAGGAGCCCTTCTTAGCATGCTCATAAACGTCATAGGCAGATGCCATACGTTCGCTCAGGACTGCATCGCAGCGTCATAACCGGCCACAGCCGTGATCATTTCGCTGACAGCAGCAGACATCGTGTCGGGCATCTTCAGCGCAAGCTGCATCGTGTAATGCAAGGCGCTGCGCTTTTGCTGCGCCAGCACCGGTTGGTACATGGCGGTGAGCTTTGCCCAACGGATGACAGCACGCGTCGAGAACGGCTTTTCAATGGCAGGGGCGTTCTCGCGAAAGGCCTTGCGCACTTCATTTGCCACTCGGACGGTGATCAGGGCGATGTTGGCGGCGTTGTCTTTGGAGACTTTGCCACCCACCAGGACGCGCTCAACAACCGCTTGCTCCAGTTCGGGCTCGAGGTAGTCGACGGTCATCGTCATGAAGCGGTCTTCATTGGCGACGTCGAGGACGTTGCGGCCTGCCACGGCCGCGGCACTGTCTTCCGGGTTTTGCGTAGCAAAGAACCTGGTCGTCGGTGCCGGCTTGATCACTTCACCCGTTTCCGGGATTGTGAAGGTATAGCCCTCCAAGATCATGTTGAGACCGTTGGCCTCGCCTTGATCAAGGACGTTGAACTCATCGAGCAGCACCGAAGTGCCGTTGCGACAAGCTTTTGTCACCGGGCCGTCATGCCATTGAAGGCTTCCGTCCGTGGTGGGCATCATCTGGCCAAAAAGGTGATGGTGCATCGTGGTTGGGCTGCACGCAACACTGTCCAGAGGGACATTGAGGCGGGCATGCCACTGCGCAACAAACGATGTTTTGCCCGCTGCCGGGTCACCCTCGATCAGAAGGGCTTTGAAGCCCCCGACCCAGAACATCGTCAAATTGCGCAGTCGTTCGGTTTCAAACACGTAGTGCGGATCGACCGGCGGCACGCCGGGCAAGCCCGGCGCCATTCCCGTGATCATCGCTTTGTCCGAGACCTCGGGCATGTTGAATGCGTGTTTGATGCTGTAGCTTTTCGCTTCGTGAGCGAAGATCGCTTTCTCTTGCATTTTCAATTTCCTTGAAAAGTGCATCCAGGCCCAGCTCTTTCAAAACTGGTACCAAACCCTCGCGTACTCGTTCGGGGTTGTAGCCGGCAATCCGGCAGCACAACTCGAAGCTAAACGGGGTATTGGATGCGTCAATTAGTTTCCAATCCTTGTTTCCTGCGGCATCCTCGGTCTGACAGACCATGGACTCTGGAGCGTAGATCCAGCGCAGGATTTCCTTCTTTTCTCGGCCGTTTCCGCGTGCCTTCAACAGGCGCAGGGAATACATCACGAGACCTTCGTGCATCTGCTCGATGGCAGCTTCACTCCACGACTCCGTGTCCGCTTCACTTGCCGGTTCAATTTCTTGATCCGGGGTGTCGCTTTCGTAGGGGTCGCCAAGGTCGCTCAACTCCTTGTCGGAGTTGGCGCCAAACGGTCTGTCCAGCACCGAATCGCTAATGAGATCGATCGCGAGCTGCGCAGCCGGATTCTTTTGAATCCAGGTGCGAGCCACTTTCGCCTTTCGCTTTTCGGCGCGTTCTTGACGCTTGGCTTCGTGCTGTGTCCAAGCCGCAATTTCGTGCGGTGTGAACAAGTCGAGGAAGGGTTGAACGAATGTCGCGGGCAAGCCCGCTTCACTCGTCATCGCAGACCTCTAAGGGACTGCATACAAGGTATATCTTCATCAGGTCACCTTATTGCAGACGGCAAAGGCAACCCCCAGCAGGGAGATGCTCCCTGCCGGGTTGATGAAAAAGGGGCAATTGCTGCCCCTCAGTTAAATGCGAACATTAAAGTCCGCGCTTTTCGATTTGCATCGAGAAGTGCTCACAGCGCTGCATGCAACGCGGTCAGCAGTTCTGACGCTGAATGATGGAAAGTGTTGTGAATATTTAGTAACGGTGGAGGGCCCGAAGGCCTTCCACACGATTACTGCGCTTCGTCAAGAATCTTTTCGATCTTGGCGTTGTGCTTGACAGAGACGTCCTTGGCCGACGACATAGCGCCGGATGCGAACACGCCAACCACGATAGCGAAAATGACAACGAGAGCAGCTTTCATGAATAACTCCTAGGGGATGATGATTCACGGAACGCTCCTTGCCCATACGGACAAGAAGTGCCCGTATGGGGTTGCGAAAGGTGTCGACCGAAGTAAACGACCTTCTCTGGTAATGCGGACGTTAAAGTCCACTCGACTCGATCTGCATCGAGAAGTGCTCACAGCGCTGGGTGGCAACGCGGTCAGCAGTTCTGACGCAAAAACTGACTTTTTAATTGACTTGGTGGGATGTAACGGCGAGGAACCCGAAGGTTCCTCACGCGATTACTGCGCCTCTTCCAGGATCTTTTCGATCTTGGCGTTGTGCTTGACGGAAATGTCTTTGGCCGACGACAGAGCGCCAGACGCGAACACACCAGCAACGATAGCGGCGACGATGACGAGAGATGCTTTCATGATGACTCCAAAAAGGAAAGATCACGAAGCACTCTGCCCTACAGGCAAAAATGCCCGTGAGGGTTGGTTGTATTGACGAGTTCCCCGGAGGTACATCGCCACATTAATGCGTACACACGGCACGCAACCTTGCATTGCTGCAAAGTCTTTTCGACTACGTCGAGAAAGACGACACAAGTCTTTTACTAACCTGTCTCGTCTTGCCCGAAGCATTGGATGTCGGGGGGCAAGGCCCCCTTCCATCAGATGCGGCATTCGCCGTATCTCTTCTATCTGTTAACCCTTGCGGGCTGCCTTACGCCGTCGCGCCTGGCTGCTCGTGATCGGAATGTTTACGTGTCCCAGCTCCACGACCGTCCGCTCAGCGGGCGATGGCGTGAATTATGTCAGACCGCTATGGCCGGTCAACTGATCCGCACCACCACCCTCCTTTCCCGCCATGAACCGCTCTCCAGGCCCATGTTTTAGCCGGATTCTGGGCGAAATCGGTTCAACGCAGGGTTTATGCCTCGTTGCGCGGGGCATCTTGGAGGCCCTGGGGCATAAATTTCACCTTGTGTTTTAACCAAGGAGTTCCCTACATGGCTACTGATCAAGCGAAAGCAGTTGATAAGGCAGGCGCCGATCAGCTGCCCGCCCACCAACGCAAGGCGATCAACGAGATCTTCGGTGACGAGTTCATCGCCAACTTCCAAGGCCCGATCCTGTTTCTGGACAACCAGAAGCTGTACTCGCCGGCCGCAATCAACTTTTTCCGTCGCGACTTCAAGCACATCTCGAAGATCCTGAACTACGAATACCAGTTCCGTTCCTGGAATGGGTTCAACCAGGACCTGCTGGACCGTTACGCCGAGATCATCACCAAGAAGCTCGGCAGCGTGAGCATGCTGCTGGAGAACTGGACGAACCGGTTCAACAAGCTCATGGAGCAGAACGGCGTCAAGATGGAGAGCACGCTGTACCCCAACCAAGTGAACCTGTCCGTGCCGATCATCCACGGCCACGCCCGCGGCTATTTCAGCCTGCTGCAGGAACTGGATCGCGTGCACCTGGTCGCCGGCGCCGCCAACATGCTGGGCGTGATCGACTCCAAGATCCGCGCCGAATCCGAATTCATGTGCAAGAAGGCTGTGCGCGCCTTTGCCGCCGCACTGCGTAACGAGGTTGTGCGCCTGTATCGCGAAGCCGAGCGCCTGAAGAACAAGGATGCTCCCGACGCCGCCAAGGATGCCGTTCTGGCCGCCCAAGGCAAGCAGCTGACCGAGATGGGCAACGCCATCGCCGCTGACGGCAAGACCGACCGCTCCCTGGATCTGGGCCAAGTTGACCCCTCCACCGTGATCGACACCGCCGCCGCCGCTACGGCCGCTGCCGCTACTGCCGCCGCCGCAAAGCCCAAGCGCACGACGAAGAAGGCTGCTGAAGCCGTCGCCAGTTAATCTCCAACCCCTCCTGAGGCCGCTTCGCGCGGCCTTTTTTTATGGCATTCACCCCAGCGCAGCACGAAGCAATCCACCACGACGGACACATGCTTATCGTCGCGGGTCCGGGAAGCGGCAAGACGACCACTTCGGTTGCCAAGGCTCGCCGCATCCTTGCTGACCCGAATCGGTCGCTCATCATGGTCACCTTCACAAAGGAAGGTGCCGAGGAAATGCGCCGTCGTCTGGACAAGGCGCAGGAGGAAGCCGGGCAGAAGCCATTCCCGAAGGAGCGCCTGCGGGTTGGCACTTTCCACAGCATTGCGCTGCAGCACCTGTTCGACAACCGCCCAAAGGAAAAAGTGCTCAGCCCCGCTCAGCAGAACATCCTGATGAACGAGGCCATGATGCCGTGGGTCGAGGACCTTGAGGAAGCAAAGGAAATTCGCAAGGAGTTTGAGTCCTACATGTACGCCATCGATCAAGATGCCGTACCCCTCAGCTCGAAAGGCCAGGTGGTGGTTCGCCGCTATCTTGACCGCCTGAAGGCCTCCAGGGCGACAGACCTCTACCATGTCATGCGTGACTGCGCGATTGCCGCTGACGCCAAGACCATCCCGCCCATGCGTTACACCGACATGCTGGTCGATGAAGGTCAGGACACGGACGAGTTGCAACGGGTCTGGATCTTTGCGCACGCAACGGCAGGACTGCGGGTCACCATCGTGGGTGACGATGACCAGTCCATCTACGAGTGGCGGCATGCTCTGGGATATACCGGCATGAAGTCATTCATGGACACGTTCAAGGCAAAGCGAATCGAGCTGGGCGACAACTTCCGCTGCCGTGAGGAAATTCTGGCCCATTCTGTGACGCTGGTGCAGAACAACAAGAACCGCCTTGCCAAGAAGCTCGTGGCACGGCGTGGGCGCGGTGGCAAGATCACAGCGTTTGTTACCGCGACCCCGGAAACTCAGTGCGACGAACTGGCCGAGTTGATTGCGAACACGCCTGAGGTTCACGCGAATACCGCCGTCCTGGCCCGCAAGAATCGGTCGCTGAACGACTTGGAAATGGCCCTGACGGAGCGTGGTGTCTCGTACATCCGACTCGGGAAATCGATCTGGGACGACACGTGGGTTGCTGCCTACCTATCCCTGCTCCAATCCCTGCTGGACGCATCCCCCGTTGGCATTTTTGGGTGCCTGGGCGCTCTTGGGCTGGACGACCAGGTCAAGGCTGAGCTGCTGCAGAAGATGTACGGCTCAGCCAACGACTTCATTGACGGGAACCTGCCTGACATCGACTGCGCCACCAAGGCCGACATGGAGATCATCAAGGAATTCTCTGGCTCCTGTAAGTACTGGCGCAAGCAGCTGCGCGCAGGTAGCGTCACCGAAGTGGTGTTGGACGTTGGAAGCTGGGTCGCCGGCAAACAGAAGTCTCGCCGTGGACAGGAAATGGTGCGCCGAGCCGCCGCGATTCTGGGCCGCCTGAAGGGAAGTGTCTCGTCGCGCCTGAACTTTGTAAACCAGAACAAGAAGAAGACTGGAGAGGCGCCGGTCACGCTTATGACGATGCACGCCTCCAAGGGTCAAGAGTTTGAGTCCGTCCACATCATCGACGCCACCAAGCCAGAGGACGGCTCCAACCTTGTTCACGACGAAGCGGAGCGGCGGCTGATGTACGTGGCCCTGACGCGCGCGAAGAATCAGTGCGTGGTCTGGTATAGCGGCAAGCCCCATCCGACGATTCTGGAGGCTATGCTGCCCTCCATGAGCAAGTTTCAGGATCTAGTTAGCCTGATGCGCAAGTAACCGTGGCTTAGCCCTGTTTCTTACAAACCCGTTCAGCGATCTCCCTGTGGTAACCACTGGGCCCAATAGGAATCACTGCCGGCCTGCTTGACCAATCACTGACCGACAAAGAAAAAGCCCACCCCCTTTTCAGGGGATGGGCTCTTCTACTATCTCACGCCGTGACAGGCTCAGCTTTCGCCTTGCTTGCCTTGCGCTTGGCTGCCACCGTTGGGCGCTCAACCTTGTGTCGCCGGCCATCACGGACAACGCCGAAGCGTTCCCAGACAGCCGGATCCACACGTAGAGGCATCACGGTATTGCGCGTCAGGTTCACAAACACGCCGTGCGTGTCGATCTCCCCCTTCGTGAACAACAGCCACAGCAGATTTCCAGCGAAGTCCGACAATGTCGGGTTAATGAACAAGGACTGCTTCTCCAGTGCCTCGGCCAGCGAGCAGGAAGGCGTGTTGTCCACATCCTCCAACTTCGGGTCGATCAGCTCCGGGTAAAGCTCAGCCACATGCGGCAGTCGTTCCATGGAATCGGTTTCCCGCTTCCGGGACGGTACCTGTCCGAGGATCACTTGCCCGTCCTCTCGACGGTTGCCTAAGTCGAGCCAGTAACGAACACCGCTCATCGCGTTCTCCAGCCCCCGAAGGATGCCAAGACGCGCAGAACGGTTGTCCACTGCCCCGATGACCATGTCGAACTTACCAAGATCAGCACGGGTATCAACCAGTGCAACCTGGGAAGTCCAGACCGCCTCACCTAGCGCCATGTTCGCCCGGTTCACAAGCACATGCGCTTTGTAGCTACCCACGTCGCCGTGATAGAACGCCTGGCGACCAATGTTGGCCGGCGAGACGGTATCAGGATCGACCACCATCACCTTCAGCCCGTAGGGATGCCCCTTGGCCTTCAGCGCCCGGTGGAGAGCTACCAGTTTCTCAAGCACCCGGCTGCCTGTGCCGCCGGCGCCCACCAAGAGAATCTCGATGGGATTTGCCAGCAGATCTGCCGGCACTTTATGCTTCATCATTGAACACCTCCAGATGTCCAGTCGCCGTGAATTCTGCGACCATCGTTTTTCCTGCAAGGTTCAGTCGCATGCAGCTGGAGATCTGGCTTTCACCAAGAGACCCAACCACCGCGCTGAATTTCATCGAGCCACGATCATCCTCATCGTCTTGCGACGAAAAGAAAGCCTCGTATTGCCCGTGGCTGTGCACATCGACCACCAGGTGTTCACCGTCGGTCAACTGCACTTCTTTGAACACAACGTGTCCGCGGCCTGCTGAGGTGCTTTCGCGAGCCTCGTAACGCCATTGGTCAGTTGCTTCATTCCAGATCATTGCTCCAGCCATTTCGTTGGGAAACGACTGGCGCGCATGCTTCAGGAACGCCTGGCGAACTTCCTTGGGAACCGCGCTACACAGCACAATCACCTCCTGTTGCACACCACCATATGGCAGCGGCAGGCTGGAAGCGGCAATGCGGTGCAGGACGCGAATCCAAGGCAGCTTGATTTCGCGCCAGAGGCCATCTGCAGCAGCGACGTATCGAACGCCGGCCTTCTGCAGAGTCTCAAGCACGCGGCCCTTGGGGGCCATCACGGTAGGGAACATGCCCTGAATGACTTCATCATGTGTTGTCATCAGAACTGCCCCTGCGCTGTCATACGCCGTGCGCGCGAACAGAAGTCCAGCTGCAGCAAGTCGCCAGTCGTCAGCCCAACATCCACCAACACATCTTCAGGGAAGACGGCCGATGGACTGCTAACCATCTTTTCCCAGAACTTCACAGGGTTTTGGCCCTTGACCAGGCGGTCCTGTTCCGAAAAGTTCGGATGCGTGAAGTGCGAAGCGAAGAAGAATTGCTCCCACGCTATCGGATCAGATGATTGATCGCTCTTCGGCATGGATGCGTTACCAACGCAAACTTGCCCAGAGGCCCAGACGTTGAACATAGGGCATTGGTAGAGCGCGGTTTGCTTTGTCGGCCGCGAAGCTCCCTTGAACGCATACACGTACAGGCTGCTTTCCATGGCTACCCACACCATTGCTGGCACAGGACACATACCCTTTCCATCGAAGGTCTTGGCGATCATGCTCGACTTCTTGAAGAACATGGGTCTCTCCATCGGAGGCGTCCACCAGATCATGCGGCCCATCCCTTTGGCCAGGATGCGGTCATCGATCCATTCGACCTTCGGCTGCGCCTTAGGGGTCAGGGCGCGAACGAGGTTGGCGAAGTCATCCTCCGTCATCGGGCGGCCAGGCCCGATCAAAGGCTTGCCGTTTGCGTCATCTACGGAGTGAACCGTTGCGATGGCCGCTTTCTCATTTGACCAGTAGTCCCCGTTCTTCTGTTGGTACAGCAAAACGGCGGCCCCCAGTTGGAAGTGACTTCCTTCTTTGGAGACGTTGATTTCCATGATTACTCCTCAACCTGGGGGAACCGGCTGACCAGTGAGGTCAGTGCGCTCCACACCTGGAAGTAGGCCTTCAAATCGAAGGCCAGTTTGTTGAATTCGTCCTGTGAGGACGTCGCATCGATTTGTGTGTAGCCGATCATCTCGACACACATTCCACCGTTGTATGTTCCTTCTTCATAGTGCTGGACCAGTTCGTAAGTGAACTCCGGGTTATCCCAGACCATGAAGCATGCTGCGCCGATTGGCTCGACTTCGTTCTCGTACTGAAAGTCCACGAACCGAGTCGTGTTCTTTTTCAGGTAGAGGTCGTCAAGCTTTACAGCGTCGTTCAAGACCGCCTGCAGATCTGCGCTCAACACGTTGCCCTTGAGCATGCGCTTTGCGGCTTTCAGGTTTATGGTCTTGCGCTTCTCCTTCGTTGGCGACCGCCACCCCAAGAGGTGGTGATGGCCGCCAACATCGGCAAGCAAGTCGGAAGGAAGGAACATGAACTGCTCGCGCAGCTCAGCCCGTCGCTCCTCTGTGATTTCCCCGTCAGGCGCGTCCTGCCCTTCATTGGCGAAGTGCTCGTCGCTCAGCTCCTTGTCCGTAGTAGCGCCGTAGAAATAGGCGTCTGCGTACTGGGCTGCAGCTAAGGGGTTGTAGAGGTTGATCCCATGACCTGTGGCCATAGACATGACGTTCGTGACATACCATCCCAGCCCCTCGCAATTACGCTCAAGGGCTTCGATGACCGGCTTGAGCCGGAAGGCATTCAGATGCGACCGAGCGTTGATGCGCACGACGAAATGACTGTCAGTTGCCACGATTTCCGGTCCAGCGTTCAGCATGGGCTCACCGCTGGGCAGTGTTGCCTGAACATAAGCCTGCCACTGTTGCTGCAGAACCGTCTTGATGTCCGTGAAGTTGCCACCGGGAAGCTCGATGCCCGCCGCCTCAGTCGCCAAGGCGAACTTGGCGAGGCAGCGATCAAGGGAAGATTCCGTGCCGATGACGACAGGAATCTCGGGGCTTAGGTCCGGGAGAACGAACGTGCCGGCCCCAATCAGGGGCGGTCGCTCGAAAACTGTTGATTCCATGGGTTTCCTTTTTGCAGGACCCATGACCCTTGCGGGAAATGAATCCCGCCGGGGTTGAAGATTGCGCGCCGGCAGTGAGCCGGGCACGAAAGGCTAGAAGCCAAACAGTTCGAATCTACCGGAAATGAGGGGGGTGGACAAACGATGGCGCCCAGTTGCCGGGGCCGAGGGGGCCTGCTGCCGGGGCCGAGGGGGCCTGCTGCCGGGGCCTAAAAGTGACTTTTTAACGTCCAGCTGGGCAGGATTTCAGATGCACTCGAATGGAGCGCATCTGGAATCCCCCGACCGAAGTCGGGGTACCAGAGCGTCAGGCCAACGCCCAAACGCCACGTTGAACTGGAGCGAACTCCGCAGGGTGCTGGTTGAGCACCTGGCGAACCTTTTCCTTCCAGTGTTCGTTCGTCTCGACACGTTCATAGCCACTGCTGGCCACTTTCTTGTAGAGACTCTCGAGATCGGCCTTGCCGCCAAGCTCCATCAGCGACTGGCGCACGACGTTACGCCATGTGCCGGTCAGACGGGCCTGGGCCTGTTTCGCAACAGACTTGAGCACGCCGATGATGGTCATTTCCTTCCGCTTCCAGAGCAAGATGTACTCATGGAGGATGTAAGGCAACGCCATCTTGCCGTAGCTTTGACGACCTGACTGCGTGTTGTGCTGCTGCTTGATCAGCACCGCGGCCAGCTCGTCGGCTGGCATGCGCGCGATCATCTCAGCCTGGTACGACACGTAGCGACCGTTCTGACGAAGGTCACCAATAATCGTCCCATAAAAGCCGCCCGAAGTCGTGGCCTCTCGCTGGTTGAGCAGGGCCAGCTGCATCTTGCGATGAAAGTCTTCATCATCAATGCAGTGCGACAGATCCTCCGGATGCGCAGCTTCACCCCACATGCCGCCAGGACCAGAATATTTGATCATGGGGCCGTACGGCGGGTGCGAGACAACTAGATCGGCAGGCTTTCCAACGGTTTCCAGAATGGAGTCGCGCAGGATGTTGAAGCCGGCAAACAAATCGAGGCCATAAGCCTCGATCTGCAGGTCACGGGCTACCTCAATCGAAGTGCCGGAACCCATCATGGGGTCCACAAACACTTTCGGCTTGAGGCGCTCAAAGAGCTCCTTGTAGACATGGCCACTGCAGTTGCCACGCCAACTGGCTTGCCCCCAAGGGCCGCGGTCAGGATAGGAGAGGATGCTCACAGGACCACCTCCGCAATGCGGGGGGTCTGCAGTACCTTCTTCACCTTGCGCGGCAGGTCCTTGAACGGGACGTTGCCAGCTACGACGGCATCACGATCAGACTGACGCACGGTTGCACGGCGGTCGCCGCGTTTCCATCCATCCGTCTGCGCGATACGATCCAGCGCGCCCTTGTCGAGCACGGTATAGATCGCAGTCATCGCTTGGACAGCTTCATCCAGCGTGTTGAAGCCCAGATGGCCTGTGAAGCCACGCGGACCGAACATGCGAACTCGCCAAAGAGCTCCGCCATCACCGGGCACGCCCGGGACAACGAAAGCCCAACGCTCGCCGCCTTGGTTGCGCATTTCAATGCCAACAGGATCGCCGTCGCCGGCGGTCATCAGTGCATTGAATGCGACCTGGCTGGGCAGCGCCATGGTCATCAGATGCCGACGGTAAGCCGGATCGAAGTTGCGGGTTGGATCGGTGACTTGCAGCCAGCGGGTGGACGAGAACTTGAAATTCATCTCACCCCCCCGCTCAGCAGTTGCACGCCAGGCGCGTTCACGCCATCCGTACCGAATTGTTGACGCAGCGGGGAGTAGTCCACAGACCACATCGCCGCGTCAGCCTCATTGGTCACTTCGTCCGGGCTGAGGGTGTCATCCACCTCCAGATTGAACCGGGTGATCGTGTCCGTGCGCAGGTCCGGATCTGCACAGTAGGCCTCATACGCCTTGTCAGCGTCTTCAGCTTTCGTGTGCCAGTTGACCATGCCAGAGTTCAGAGACTCGGCAGCCACGCAGTAAACGAGAGTTTTCATGTGAATCTCCAAAAAAAAGGGAGACCACATGCCCTGGTGGGGATGTGATCCCCACAGGGTTTGCCGCAAAGGGCAGGTGTTGAAAATGTCGCTACGAGAGCGACGTTTTGGCAAGAGCCAAGAACGCGCCAATCCTACCGGTTTAGGCCTTGTCAGACAAACGATGGCGACCACCCCGGCAATGCCCTTTTTGGGCCCGTACAGGCAAAAAAAACCCGCAGCGTAGTGCTGCGGGTCGGGGGTCTTCTCAGACCTTGTAGAGGTTTCGAACGATCTTACGACGCTCCGGGAAGGTTCGGCCGTTGACCAGCTTCTTGGGAGCTTTGGCAACGAGATTGCGCATTGCGGCCGCCCGGCACTCTACCGAGTAGCTGGGCTGTCGCAGGAGGCAGACCAGCTGGGGTGGCTGAAGGGCTTCCGTCTTCCGCAGGTACCAGAAGAACCGCCAACGCTTGGCGCGACGACTCTCCTGGTGCTGCAGCGGCTCATAGGAACTGGGCATCAGACAACCTTGCCGTCGTCGCCTACCTCGATGGCCATGCCGGCCATCAGGGGTTCCATGCTGCGGATATCCTGGAAGGCAACTTCACAGCACACGAGCTTGCCGCGGCTATTCATGATGCCCACCTCTTTCCACAGGTTCGGGTGCTGGCGGTACAGGAGCGCAGCATCGTGGGCCTTGCCCTCGACACTGTAAATCCGGCACTGCCCGGCCTGATCGGTAATCGCGGGTGCGATGTACAGCGTTTGAGGCATTTATGCGCCCTCGGCTACCATGGCCATCTCGTCGCGGCGTTCCTCAGCCTTGCTGTAGGCCCACTGGTAGTAGCTCTGCAGCGTGTAGTCACTTGCAACAGCTTTGACCCAGTGGTCGACCGGGAAAATGGTACGCATAGCGTTTACCGCAGCGCCTTCGATGTTGTCGTACACAGCCGTCGCCTGCTTCTCCAGCGCCATCCACGACCAGTAGATTCCTCCCGGTACATCGGACTTGATCAGCTTGATGCCGGCCACTTCAGCGATTGCCAGGGCCGCAGAGGCTTCGTTGTCCAGGATCAACGAAAGCGGCAGATCCTTCTTTCCATGAAGGGTCTCGTTCACGACCTGGTCGTACAGCTCAGCGACGCTATCAACGCAGTCGGCGCCGTTGATTTCGTCATCGGAGCCGAAGCCGATTTCGCTCAGGCCATGCAAGAGCATGTTCAGAGCGAGTTCACGGTCCTGGGCCAGCAACTGAATGCGGGACCAGGCGGGATCGAAGTCATCAAAGGAGATGACGGGGTCATATCCATCGGAGACTGCGCGGCGCTCAGCCTCGTCATAGTGGCGGCCTTCGTCACGGTCAGTCTTGGAGCAGCTGATGTCGTAGAACACCAGGTCGGGTGCGCCATTGCTGTCGCGCGCCAGAACTGCGACCTTACCGGTCACGATGGGGTTGATTGCTTGATTCATGTGTGATTCCTTGATGCGGGACCACACAAGCCCAGACGGGACATTGAATAGTCCCTGTTGGGTGAAGATTAATGCTGGCAGAGCCAGCGTTTATGGCAAAGGCCAATAACCCCCCCATGCTATCTGCGGCCCGGGGGCGTGGCAAATGATGCGGCACAGCCCGATCAACGAGCTGGCGGCGATGGTTGGGCTGTAGGTTCGAGCTGGTGAACTTTGCGCCTGAGCAGTCGCGGACAGGCAAGAAAAATCCCCCTACCGCATAGCGATAGAGGGATTCAGGGGTCGGAGCTAGATCAGCTCCATTTGGGTCTCAAACAGCACGTCGCAACGCTTTTCCAGTTCTTCCCTTGTGCGCTGGCCATGCAGGTTGTGAGCCTGGCGCCACTGAGAGCGCTGCAGGATTTCGTGCGTTTGGCTGCTGCGGCCCTTGTAGAGCTCCAGCACACCGTATTGCAGGTATGTCTTGAAGCCCCAGGTCCAGTCGCTGCAGTCCTCACGGCAGTACTCCTTTATCTTCTCTTCGGCGATGAACTCGATGAAGTCCGATGCGCCTTGAGCGTCGATGGTCATTTCGTTGTCCGACTCCACGTCCACCACGAGGCTACCATCGTTGAGCGTTCGCAGGTCAAACCCGCAAGACTCGTGGTGCAACTCCATGGCCACATGGCGCAAACCGCTCACATTGCCGCGCATGGCAGCGTTGTAGGACGGAGCCCCGACGAACACCTTGCCGATCTTCGGCGTGGGCGTCTTCGGGTAGCGCGGCACCTTTGGGGCGTGCGTCAGATTCCCGCTCATGACTTCGAACCAGATTTTCAAAGCCGTAAACGGTGGCGCGATGGCGTATTGCGACCAGCGAGCGTCGATGCCTATCAGCTGCTCAATGGAAATGATCGGCACACCCGATTCAATTTCCGCTGACAGCGTGTAGCGCAGCAGTTCCTGCAGCATGTCCGGGGAGTAGGTATCGGCGCCGATGGCAATGAAGCCCTCAGCGTCAATCGTCCTGCCCACGAACGTGCGACGGTTCCAGTCGAACTGCGTGTGCGAGATGAAGTCACGCAGATCCGCCAGTCGCTGAAGACGGCCATAACGCTTCGGATCGGACTCGATCATCGACTTCATGGATTTGTCTTCGCCCACTCGGACGCAGGCCCAACAGCCAGTTCTCGTGCCACAAGGTTTTGAATTCCCCTGCGACTTCATGTCCGCAACGATGACGCAACTGTCTCCACCGCCAGATTGATAGATCCTCATGACATCTTCGAAGGTCGAGTAGGAGTCATAGATTCCGGCGTTAGCCATGCCTATAAATTCCCAGACGTCATCAGCGGATTCCCAGTCGAGAAGCGGCGAAAGACGCAATGCGCCCATCTCGTTTTCCCAGATACCTTCAGCTACTTCACCGCGCTTTGCAATCTTCTGATCGCGAGCAATCGATTCAGTCTTACGAACACCGGTCATCACAACTGGCTTGTTCCACTGGCCGGTTCCTTCAAGCTCTTCGAACACTTCTTTCTGTGCACGCGAGTTTGGCAACACCTTCCATGACACGCTACAGTCGCCGTTGCCGCCAGGAAATGACGGCAGCGCGCGACCACCGATAACACGGACAGGAAACGAGTCTGCAAGTGATGGGTGCGAGATGCGCGTCTGCAGCGGAATGTTATGTTCCTTCGCATAGGCACGCATCTTTGCCAGCTCCTGCGTGGCCAGGTCGACCATCTCAGGCTGCTCCACACCCGTATTACCGTGTAAGACGACGATGGGTGGGCACTTGCCGCCATTGGCGACAAACATGCGTGCTGCGCTCAGAGCGATCGCAGCAAGCGTGCTCGAGTCCTTACCTGAGGAGAATGCGATGACCGCAGGATGACCGGCCTCAAGGACGGCCGTCACGCGGCGCATCGCCCTGTCGACTGGTAGCTCGTTCAGGCGAATTTTGATCTGCCGCTCGGGAGCATGCTCGATCACGGCATCTTCGAAAAGATCCATTTGATGTCCCTTTCAGAAAGGGACGGCCACCAGCCCCCACGGGCAGTTGATGCCCGTCTGGGTTGGTGTTTAGCTGTTCACTCGACGTTGCTGATCCACACCAGGATGTGGACTCCGCGCGAGACGACAGCGTTTTTATAGTGCTCACGACATGCGTTCACGATCTGTTCCCAGATGTGTTCGGGCATGTCAGAGTCAGTCCCTTCCCCGTTGAGGGAGGGATCTACGCCGACAACAACGTCTGACCACTCGTCAGGGTTGCCCCCGCTGTGCCAAGTGAACTTGGTTGAGTCGTTGTTGAGCCAGTTGATGAACGCGTGGTCCTTGAAGTACTCAGGAGCGTTGATGCGCAGGCTTACGCCCTGCTCGATTTTCATGGTGATTTCCTGTGAAGGAGGCACCATGGCCCCGATCGGGCATGTGGCGCCCGTAGGGGTAAGTGAAGAGTGCTGACAGATGGTCAGCAAATCAGCATTGCGCCGAAGTGGGTCAATTTTATGGCCCTGGTGGCGACGTGTCATTCGATTGCGCCCAACCCTCCCCACAAACGAAAAAAGGCCCCCAGATTGCTCTAGGGGCCTTTTCGGGCAGGTTTTAGGCCGGTTCCATCTCGGGGTGAGCCAAGTCGAAAGCGACGCAAAATTGATCTGTCAGTTGCCAAACTTCCAGCGAGGCGAACCCGGACTGAATCCGCTTTCCGGTGTCACGGAAGAAGCCCTGGGCAAGCATTTGCTCGCGCAGATGCTCGTTTTCGTCGTAGGTCTTGACGATGATCTCGCCCGGCTTACAGTCGTTTGGCCGGACGTTTTTCGTGAGGTCAGTGTACGGCTCCCAGAAGGGGAGCTCGTCCTTTACCCACAGCTCAAGGCAGAGCGGGGAGCCGACGTAGGCGTATCGGTTGGCAGAGAAGGCCAATCGAATCGGCTGGCCGTCGTAACCCTTGGCGTCAAAGGCGCCGAAGAGTCGCTGGTCAATCGGACGATCCATCGAATGCTGCGCACGCAGCGCCAGGTCGAAGGTCTGAATGGTCATGGGTTTCCTTTCGGGCCCAAGCACCCAACGGGCCGATTGGGCCCATGTGGGTTGATGTATGCAATGCCGTTTCCAGCCTGCCGTCTCGCACTAAGCGAAAGTGTGAGCACTTTACTTGTCCCCTTTTTGAACGTCAAACGATGAGAACCATAGGCCCTCATAAATAGCAAAACCCACCGTCCTTTCGGGCGGTGGGTTTGCATGGTCACTTGAAGGTGTGACCTACCTTGTCAGCCAAAAATGCCAAAGGCCTCAGAGGGCATGTGCATGGGCTTGCCAGACGGCCTGCTCGTAGCGAGCGCCATCAGGGATTTGGCGAAGCGCGCTTCAACCGGTCCTTGCTGCAGGAGCAGCGAGCCGGCCTTGGAAGCCGCCTTGTCCTGGCCCGCCGCAATGGAAGTCACTTCGGCGCGAACCAAAGCAGACGCATCACCACGGCCCTTGGCGCCAGCGGCACGAACAAACTTGTAGGTCTGCTCGGTGCCCTTGGTCACGGGGCCTTCAACCACGGCGTTCGTCAGTTCAGGGAACTGCGTCGAGTAGAACTCGCGCACAGCTTCGGGCTGCATTGCCGGGCCGGGATCCATGAGATCCACGCCGTTGTAGTTGAACTTGCGGTTGAAAGTGATTTCTTTGATCATGCTTTCACCTCACAGGCTGAACAGCGACGGTGCGCCGGTTTCGGCGGCCAGCTCGGTGCTGACGCCACCGCCACCTTCATCCGAACCGCCCTGCGACTCATCGTCGGACTCTTCAATGAAGCCCGCGTTGGGGTCGCGCTTTGCCGGAGTGCTCGTAGCGCGCTTGGGAGCGCTGGACGTGGCATTCGCAGCTGGGGCCTTCTTCGGCTCGGCGGCTTTCACCGTCGTGGCCTTGGCATCAGCTTCCGCCTTCTGCATCACGGCAGCGCACACGGCGATCTGCTCGTTCAAGCTGGTAGCGGACGAGATGTACTTCGCGAGGAAGTCCGGCACTGCGGCATCCAACTCTTCGGCAGAACCCACCAGGGCGCGCGGAGGAATCGAGATGCCAGTCTTGGCCGTATCCGTGACGGGCAGCACCTCGAACTGAATGCCGTCGCCGGCAGGACGCAGAGTGAGGTGCACCGTGACCCCGGCCTTGACGAGCGGGGCGAATTGTTGAAACAGGTTCATAGCATTTCCTAGGAGAAATGCGGGTGAACTGCCGTGCGGGCAGAACACCCGCAGGTTTTGAGACTGGCTGGGATTACCAGCGCATGAACGAGGGCAGTTTGCCCTTGTATTCGAAGCCCTCGATGGAGGTCGCCGACTTGATGAAATCGGCCTTGCTGCCGTTCTTCACCTTGTCGTAGTCCTTGCCCATCGCCTTGTCGATCCCGAGCTCAACGCACACGGCGTCGATCTCGTTCTTCGTGAGCACATCCAGAAAGTCAGGGTTGACCATCCAGTAGTTCTCGATTTTCATCTCCAGCGCCTTGGCCATCGTTTTGACGGCGCTCAGTTCCAGAGTCGCACTCACATGCGCAGGCACTTGCAACAATGCAGTTGCCAAGCCTTGTTGGTCGAGTTGCAGAATGAACTGCATGAGCTCGCCAGCGTCGTGGGTGTTGATGCTTTCGAAACCCAGCGCCTTGGCAATTGCCTTGGAACTGGTATGCGAATCCAACGAGCCAGGCCGGTAGAGGCACAACCCGATGAGCAACGCACGGCTCTTTTCGACCGGGAGACGTTTGGCAGCGCGGTTGAACACGCCACGCCAGATCTTCTCGCGATACTCCTTGAGCACATTTCGAACTTCTGCAAAGGCCTGCTTCTGGTTTTCACCAGCGTCAGGTTTCTCTGCGCCTTCGCTCGGAGCTGCGACCTGGCCCTTGGGGGCGGCAGCAGCTGCGTTGCGTTGCGGCTGTTTGGCATCCTTCACAGCGGGCTTGGACGGCGTTTCGCCAGCCTCGACCTTCTGTGCCTTCGCATTGGCCTGCACCTTCTCGGTATTGCAGGTCACGTTGAAGCAGATGTCCGTGAACGTCATGCCCAGCTTGTCCGGCACTGCTGAAACGCAGGCACCGAAATCACCGCACATGCGGCAGGCCTTGGCCTGCTCCTCGCCGACACCCTTGGGCCCTTCCGCACGAAGCGGGGTCAGGCTCAACTTGTCGTCGGGACGCACGATTCGCACGACCTGGTAGGACTCGGCAAGCGCCTTGCGGCGGTTTTCGAGCTCAGCCTCGGTCTTGGACTTGAAGCACTCGTCGTTGGTACAACGGACACCATCAAAGGACGTTTCGAACATCCCCTGCTGGGTTTGGGTGTTGTACTGACAGCCGGCGCAGTCGGTCTTGTCGAAGATGGCTTTGTCCAGATTCAGGAGAACCTGTTCGGCCATCGACTTCAACTGCGCAACGCTGGGCACGCCGTTCTTGAGGATCATGCCAAGGACATGATCCTGGACTGCGCGGCGCATTGCTGCGAGCACTTCCAGATGTCCCAGCTCGATCTTCTCCTCGATGTACGCGTCACGCACTTGGTCGCTTGCGTTCATCAGGGCCAGACGGCGACTCAGCGTTGCAGGGCTCCAGCCCAGACGGCGCGCTGTTTCAGCACGGTCGCCATTGAGCAGGCCCAGCATACGAGCAGCCGCCTCGGCATCCTCGATTGCTGTTGTGTCCTCGCGAACCTTGTTTTCACTGATCATCAGGGCCGTGGCTTCGGCATCGCTCAGCACTCGAACGAGCGCCGGGATCTCTGCCTGGTCGCCAAACGCCTCTTTGAAGGCGCGCACACGACGGTGGCCGGCGATGATCTGGTAATTACCGTCCTCTTTCGGGCGAACCAAAATCGGGGTACTCAGACCGTTTCTGCGGACATCATCGGTCAGCAGTTCCATCGCTGCTGCATTGAAGCGGCGGCGATAGTTCCACGTGTCCGAAAGCTTCCATACGGGGACTTTGAGTTGATCCATGGATCCTTTTTCCTTGCAAGAAAAAAAGCGGGGACCCATGAGCCCCAGACGGGGGATAGGTCCCCGCCAGGGTTGAATGATGCGCGCCGTAGGCGCGCGAAACCTCAAATTGAGGAAACGGAGGGGATATTACCAACCCAGCCGTGATGCGGCAAATGATGGCGACCAGCCCCCGCCCGGGACCGAAAAGTCGCTTTTTCCCGGTGTTTAGGCGGCTGCCTTGGCCTTGGGCCTGTTTTCGGCGCGCAGGTAGCTGCGCTGGAACAGCTTGGCCATCCCCATTGAATGCATGGTCTGCACATGCGCCGCGGCCGGCGACTGGGCGGCCCAGGTATTGGCCATCGCCACCACCACGTTGAAATCGTCCCGTGCTTCGTCTAGCAAGGCAAACAGAGGCATGTATTCCTCATAGCAGAAGACCAGCCGCGCCCGGATTCCTCGATTGAGCGGCACCACGGATGCGCGCGTCCAGTCCGGCTCATACGAGAACTTCTTGCTCCACGGCGTCCAGAGGGCGATGGGCACGGACTGGCGAGCCACCACGGTTTCAGTCTTTCCGTCCGGGTAGAAAACGATCGCGGCGTTTTGCATGGTCTGATCTGGCAAGGTCAAATCAGCCCCCAGAACAACCACTTGTCCGGCAGCTTCAGCGCCGGAGAGGATGTTGTGATCGAGGAACGTGAACATATCGGGCGTGTAGGTCTGCAGAATGCTTTCCGGGTAGATCACAGCCTTCGCAACGCCATCCACGGCCAGCGCCTTCGTGGTCCTGCCAATGCGCTCAATCCGGTCGAGGACCTCGTTGTAGTCCTTCGCGGTCCCCCACTTGGTCGATACGGCCACAACATCGCCCACATAACGGGTTTCCTCATTCTTGTAGGCGAACCCTGTCACAGCCAGAACCACCGCAGCAGCAGAGACGAACCCAGCAACTTGCTTGCTGCTGGGCTTGAACTTGGCGATGATGAACGTGAAGTAGAACGGGATAACCAGACTGGCCGCAACACCGACCCAGCCCCAGCCCTGAGTGACGAAGCCCCAGGCCGGCAGCACATGGCCGTTGGTCAGGAAGTTCATTGGCGGCAGGAGCATGACCAGCCACGCAAGCGCCGTCGCGCTGGCCTTGCGCCAGGGCTTCTCTGACTTTGTCCAAGCAAGAGACCACCCCAGGCCACCGAGCAGCGCAGCTCCAAGCCAAATACCCAGCAACGCGAAAAAGTTCCCATCGAACCACGACTGCGTGAAGGACAGGCTGTAATGCGTGACAGCAAGCGAGTACCCCAGCGCCAAAAGCGTAGCCTTCATGCGGCTGGGACTCAGCGCCACCAGTAGCGGAAGCATCACAGCCAGGTGCGGCGCCCTACCCTCACCCCACGCGCCCAGCCCCACGGCAATGCCGATCAGCAAGGCTGCCACGAAAGGAGCGGCAGTTCGGAGTTTCTGTTTCAGTTCTTCAGTCTTCATTCTTCTTGCCAGCGTTGTGCAGCTCAGCGACCCGCTTGAGCATTGCCATCTGCATGTCAGCGCCGATATGGGGAGCGTTTTTGTGCATAGCCAGCATCAAAAGGCTGGTCCAGCCGTACAAGTCGCTCGGCCCCACGGGCACCGCATGCAGGGTCTTGCCCTGCGACAGCTTCACGAAAATTCGATCACTCTGGTTCTCGATCTCCAGCGCCTTGTCGGCACCCTGGCCGTGATTCGCTAACCTGAGTGGCTTGTCCAGCAGGCCGAGAAGCGCGCAAGCCAGCAAAGGCAACTCACGCTTCATCAGCTGGAAAGGCAGCTTATGCTCCCAGTCATATTCCATGCGACCAAGAGCCTTTGCCGCCTCGACCTGCACGGTATGCACAGGTTCGCCGGACTCATACTTTTTTAGCACATCAAGCTCAACCGTCAAGGCCGCTTTGGTCGCGTAGATGTGAATCTTCTGGCGCTTGGGGCCAGCGTGAGTAACTGGCTCTGGGGAGGGATTTGGCGTAAGGGCGGCAGCCCGTTTGCGAGGCTGCTCTTCTGGCGCCCCAGACGCAAGCAGCTGTTGGACCCATTCAATCTCCCCTGGCTTGTCCACTCCGGCGGCTATGCCTCGGACGGCAAGGTCGAGTTTTAGCTTTTGATCCTCGTCACACGCTGCAAGTGCGGATGCGATGACGCTGATCGGCGGGCGTGGAATCCCGCGATCCTCTAGCACCTGGTTCAGCCATTTGTGACTGAGCGGTGCGTTCATTGAACTGGCGTTTCCTGCTGCTGCTGTTGCTGATCGTTCGGGCGGATCGAGCGGAAGCGGCCGTCAACCTGTGCGCCGGTATAGAGCTTGAAGTCCGTCGCGGTGACGTTCATCTTCGCATCCAGCGTCTCCGCGAGGAAGGCCGAACCACGACAGAAAAATTCGCACGGCTCCCCGTTTTCAAGCAGATGAACTTTGCCGAACAGGAAGGCGTCGGACTCTACGGTGATGTTCCCCCGAATCTCACCCTCTTGCATGAGGACCAGAGGTCCGCTCTTGACAATGAGATCTCCATGCACGACGCCCTGGATGAGAATGCCACCCTCACACTCCAGATTGCCCCGAACCACCGTCCCCTTGGCCACCCGGTTCACGATATTCATCCCCACCGGGTCGATAACAATTTGCTCGTCGTTCATTCTCTTACTCCAGTCTGTATTCTTTAGCGTCGGTGATGACCTTGCCGGCCTTCACGTCGATGGTCTTGATCGTTTCTCCCGAAGGCAACTTGTCGCCTACCTTGAACTGCTCAGGCAGGCGGGATTTCGGGTTGGTAAACAGCGCGGTCTTGCCATCGGGCGGAATTGCAACCAGGCCAAACTGAGCGGGCTTCTGCGTTGGCGTCTGGGCGGCAGCAGGAGTGGCCGGAACAGCGGCGGCTGGCTTTTGCGCTTGGGGTGTCTCCTTGTGTTCTTCGGCATCAAGGATCACGGCCGGGGGAACCGCGCCCTTTTGCTCACCAGCTGCAGGCGCATTGGCAGGGGCGGCGGCCGGGACTCCAGCCGGAGGCTGCACGCGGTTGGCCGGGGCAGCGGCTGGGCTCGGGGCCTGCCCGATCGGCACCGGAGGCTGCAAACCAAGACCGCCCGGGGCGATCACAGGCTGAACAGTGCCCCCTTCGACGCCTTCTACAGGCTGGATTGCGCCGGCGGGCAGCGGGTACGGTGCGTCGACAGAGCGCAGCGCGTTCGTATCCCCCTTTGAGGAGGCGGAAGCAGCCGGATCAAGGGGAAGGTCAACACCGCGAGACGAACCGCCTGCAATGGTCTTGTACAGCCCGAAGAGCAAAGCCAGGATGGCAATACCGCCTGTCGCCCAATAGAGCACCGGGCCCCTGGGGAGGTAGACGACTTCCTGCCCTTTGCCTGCAGCTCGGGTCATGGCCAGCTTGAGGGTGTTGCTACGGGCGCTGGTCTTCGCCAGAGCCTTGTCCAGCAGGCCGGTATTGCCCCCTTCCCAGCGGCCATCCTTCCAACGAATGGTGATGGAAGACTGATGCTCCGGGGTGCCGGCTTGCCGCACCGCTTTACCGAGCGTCAAGGGGTACTTTTCACCGACGACCAGTCTTGTGATGTTGCTGTCACTCATTGATTATCGGCTCCAGAGGTAGCGGTTTCAGGTGTGGACATTTTGGAGCTAGCCAGCGACTGGCGAAGCAGATTAGCAGCCAAATTGTCGTTCACTGGGCGCTTATTGCCCAGAGCCTGTTGCGCTACGGATTCAGTTCCCGCGCGACGGCCTGAACGGCCTTCCAGAGGGCCATAGAAAGCCTCGACCATGGGGAAGTCATCGGCGGCTTGGGTGAAGGTGTTATTGGCAATCAGCCCGGAGTAGGCTTCGTCCGGTGCGTCCTGCAGTCCAGCGTCTTCTCTTGCTTTGCGCTTTTCGGTGGCTTCTTTCATTGCTGCGATTTCCGACTCGGCGTCCAGCTCCAGGCGCAGCAGGTCAAAGGCCTCGTACTCACTGGCCTTGTTCGATGCCTGCCACAGCTTGAGTTTGAGCGGGACATGGCGCAGGCCTTTGAAACGATGTTCGATCAGCTCCAGCTGCGCGCGCAGCGTTTTGAAGGAGTTGTAGGAGGAGCTTCGGACCTCGAAAGCAGACAGGCCCTGCTCTTCTCCCTTGATGTTCACAGACATGGCCACTTGGCGGCGGCAGATCACAGACGGGGAGCGAGCAAACTCGCAGGCTTCGGCTCCAGCGCAGGGCACAGACGCTGAGACGGTGACCATATGCTCATTGGTCGAAAGGCGCGTGGCTTTCTCTCCGTCGCCCGTGCAGATCGGTCGGTTGCTGCTGTTGTCGTAGGCCTGATACTTGGCCGTGATCGCATTGGCCGTCTTGTTGAAGAACATGCGGATCGGAATCTCGACCAGCTTGCCAGAGTCCTTGTTGGCAGGGAGGTCCATCAGCTTTGTCATGGCCGGATGCGCGGACAGCTTCGGCAAGCCGCCCTCTTCTGCCGGGGCCTCGTGGGTTCGGCCAACGATTTCCATCTCTCCCTTGAATCGGATGCGATCCTCCCCCTGGGTGTCTCCCCTGGGTTCGGTGGCGATTCGGATCACGCCTTCGACGTGCGGGCCAAATGAGATTTTGTTCAATTCCATGGACTCTCCAATTCTTTGCAGTTGTGCGCCAAGCGGCGCGTGCTTCCGTACTATCTCAACACAGAAACAACCGTTGTCAATGGCCCCCGGAAGATGTAGTTGCGTGCTCGCTCAGTGAATCCAGCGGAGATTCCATGCAGGGGGCGAGGCTGGTCAGCATGGCAACGATGTCGTGCAGTCCCTGCATTCCAACCTGGTGCATACGGACGAAGAACTGGGTCAGCGGTGTCGCCTTGTCATTGAGAAGCAGGTTTACCTTGACGATGTCCGGGTGGCCCTCTGCCGGCACCACCATCCAGCCGTTGATACCTACGCTTTGGTGCATCTGCGCCATCCACTTGCAAACCCCGTCAGCGACGGCAAACATCACTCGCTCAGGAGTAATAACTTCAGGCACGGATGCCATGTACCCACTTGGCGCATCGGCGCCGATCTGGAAGGCGTATTTCAAAACGTCGACCAAGCGCATGTCCATTTCCACGCTCTTTTCACGCAGCTTGGGCCAGCCATTGCGTGCGGTTCTGGCTGAAACGATAAATCCCAACCGGGGCGCGTTGCGCGGCAGGTCCAGATCTGAGGCCTTGAAGTCCAACGCAAGGTCCGGTCCTCCCGGTACGGTGGCCAGAAGATGCTGGCGCAGGGCTGCGGGCCCCCAGGCCGAGATGTAGTCGTACGGAATGATGTGCTGATAGTGGATGTTGTACGCGCCGTCTCCGTACCACAGGTCTAGTGCCTTGCGGGTTGTCTCCCCCACACTGGTCCACAAATCAGGGTTGTTAATTGCCGGGCATGCCGGGCCGGCAATCACCGGCAGCATGAAAAGCTCTGCGTACAGGGTGATGTCGTTTGTTTGGTAGGCAAGGCGACTCACCATCGACGCCAGGATGTCGTGGGCGCGGCCGTTCTCATACTGCTCAGCCATGACCTTTGCCAGCGCGTCATAGTCAGCGTGGAGCAAAGCGTCGTCCAGATCGCGGATCCAATAATCTCCCGGAGGCACGACCTTGGCGGGTTTAGTGAGTTCTTCGTAGTTCAAGTGTTGCTTCTTTTTCTGGGCCCCACGGCCCGACCTACCTAAGCTAACACGCAAGTCCCCCCCGTCAACCCCGCCAACAAGTGACTTTCCGCGCATAGATCCCCTGCCCTGCTCTTTTTTGCCGCCCAGGGGTTGACGGATGGCCGATCCGTGTTGAGATAGTTGGGACAACACGCGAAAGACGCTATGGATATGTTTGCAATCGACCCCGACGTTCTGGCCTTTGCTGCCGGCGCCGACCCCAGCTTTACCCCCACTGCCGGGGCGGCTGGTCGCGCTGAGCTTTTCAAGGACATGCCTGCCCACCTGTACCACGCTGACCGGGAAGCGCTGAGCTGCAGCATGATCAAACCCCTGCTGGTATCTCCCGCTCACTTCCAGGCATCGCTACTGGCGTCGATGGGCTCGACACGCGCCATGGACTTCGGCAGCCTGGTCCACATCCTGGTTCTTGAGCCTCATGCGGCCTCGCGCGAAGTTGCCGTCTACCCTGGGCTGGCAGATGGCCGCTCCAAGGACTACAAGGCTTTTCTGGAAAGCAACATTGGGCGCCTGATCGTTGACGAGCCCACGTTCAGCCGCGGCCGCCGCTTGTCTGAGCGCATCCTTGAGCGCAAGGTTCGAGGACGCCCGTTTGGCGACTATGTTCGGGAAGGCATGCCCGAGGCCTCGATCTATTTCACCGAGCCCACCACTGGCCTACGCCTGCGCCTCCGGATGGATCTCTATCACCCCGAGGTCACTTTCGACTTGAAGACCACGCGACACTCAAGCGTCAATGCCTTCGTGCGAGACGGTGTGGACATGGGGTATGACCTGCAGGCGTTCATGTACACGTTGGGCCGCTCACTGTACGAGGGCAAGGACGTTGGGGCTGATTTCATCTTCATCGCCACTGAGTCCGAAGAGCCCCACTCCATCAACGTCGTGACGGCCGGTCAGACCTTCATGAACAACGGGGCGCTGAAGTTCCAAGAGGCTATGAGCGTCTACGCGGCCTGCACCCAAGCGAACTATTGGCCCGACTCCAGCTGCGACAGCGTGGCCGAGATTGAGCACTGGCACGCTTACAAGCCGGCGACCGACTGGCGATCTATGCTGGTTGGGCAACCCCAGCGCTGATGGCGCCTGGGCGGTGCTGAGTTACCTCACTCCCGGCTCGGAGGCCAGTGCGGCCATCTGGTCTGCTGATGGAGGGCCCCATAGATCTCCATGATCTTCGGTGGCGTAGAACTTGAGAAGTGACCCTCGCACTATTGGAGACTTCCAGTCCCTGTCTTTCAAGCGGCGGATCGACTGTGCAGTCGTTGGGCCGACTTCAAGAGTCGCCAAGTAACGGTCAATCACTTCCGCCCTTTCAAGGTCCGTAAGCTCCTTGAACTCTGCCTCATATCGGTCGAGACGTCGCTTCTCGAACAAGCTGATGATCTTTTGTCGCTGGGCGACCTTATTCACTGCTTGAGCCGCAACCTCTCCCGACCCTCGTGACTCGTTTGCGCCCTTCGCATCCTCAACGTCTGCGAGGTTCTCAAGTGTGGTGGTGAAGTAAATCCCCGGCTTTCCAATGGCCTGAAGGCTCTTATTGCGCGACCGTATTTCCATCTGGGCGAGTGCGCGGGCCACGCGAGCTTCACCATATTGCTCCAGCGCCTGGTCCAGCTCGCGCTCTCGAATCCCAACGCTGGCCGCGCGGTGCAGAAGCGTCAAATCGACCGGGTCTGTTGATTGCGGGACCAAGTTGGGTTTTCTTACCACCTTGAACTGGGCGTCGATCACCTTGCGGCCGCCGTACTTGTGTTCAATCAACTCGATGTTGTACTCAGACTTCTGGTTGATTTCCTTGATCGCCGGCGTAAGTGTGTCGTACTTGAACTTGCGCCATTCACGGTCAGCAGATTCTGTATTGCTGCGCAGGATCTCCATCCAATCCTCGACCGGGCGTTTGCCTGTGAGTTGAGCGGGATGGTCGCGATAGCGGGAGATGATGCCGTAGAGCACCACAGACGCGTAGGTGCTCAAATTCATGATCACATCGAGGCTCGCTTGCCCCCAGCGTGATGGGTTTTGGATCTTTTCCTCAAGAGTCGGTGGATACCACCAGGTCAGCCAGACATCACCGCCGCGCTTCCAGAACCTTGCTTCCGACAGGAGGGTGAAGATTCGATCCGTGGATTTCTCTGGACTATCGGCGTCTACCGTTGGGGCCGGCAATTCCGACAGCAAGAGCAGCTGCTCTTTGTCCGATAGTGGGCGGGTTTCAATGGCCGTACTACACATCTGCTTGATGTAGTTGCGGACGTCGCGCGCCTGCTTTTCGTGTGTTCCAGAGCCCTGCACGATGAGCTTCAGCGGGGCGCTGTAGCCCTTCGCGCCTCCATGCTGGCCAGAGCTCGCCATCCTCTGCGCCAGGAACATCAAGCCTATGCTGACCTTGCGCCCGATGTACGTCAGCGAGCCTTCTTGCAGGGTATAGGCGAACAATGAGTATTCAATGCGGACGCTCTCCCCGCGAAAACCGGCAGGAAGTTGGACAGGTGCAGTCTGTTTTGCCATGTAGTGTCCGAGCGCTTTGGACACATTATATGGACGACCCAGCGGTTCGAAAACAGCGCTTGCTTTGGACGGAGCCCCCTGAAATCCCGGACGGTTCGACGCGCCCTGCCCCTGATCGCTAACCAGACGGTTGCCGTCCAACATACGCGGACTGATGCGGCGCAGCATCTGGCGCGCTTTGTCTACCGCCATGGGTAAGAAAACCCGGACAGTTGCTTGATTTGCAGCACATGGGGCCCGCGGGCTCACGGTAAGGAAACCTGGACAGTTGTCAGCCCATGCGCAGCCCAGCTGAACTCATGAGTGAGAAAGAAAAGCCGGACAGTTGCCCTTCGTGCGCAAGACGCGCCTGGCCGAGACAGGAGGGAAGTTTTCCCTGACAGGTGTGCCAGCTTTTCTGTACGAGTCCGCCGTGAAGTCAGTACGGATCTGATAGTTTCCCCGGACGAATTGTCCAAGGTTCCCGGACACTTGCACTCATAACCCTATGTTTCTTATAGAGAAACCGCTACCGTAAGTCCTAAAGGCCTAAATTTACTTAAGAGACAGACGTTTCGCAGACAACAGAACCCATTGCATTTCGGGATTTTTCGTCGGACAATGCAATAAATCCCAAATTCATTGCTTATCAGAAAGGAACGAGTCTATGGTTGAGCATGTGGCAAAACAGCGTGAAGTTAGTATCAAAGGCCTACAGGACCAAACAAAGCGTTTGCAGAAGGTTTACTCCCAAGTCCGGGGTTCTATTCTGGCTCCTCTTGGTCTGAAGCAGCCGCCCAGCTTCAACGTCACGCAACTGTCCGCGTTTACTGGGCTGGATTCCAGCCAGATCGACTATCGCATTCGCCGCCAGGAAAGCGGCTTCCCCCAGGGCGTCAAGGCTCAGGGTAGCACACGAAGAATGTTCTCAGTTGCTGATCTCCAGCAGTGGATGAAGATGCTGCGGCCAGAGGCGCAGCGGCCGGTCGAGGCAGAGGCTATTGTCATCGCCATGGCCAACCTCAAGGGTGGTGTTTCCAAATCCACCATTACGATCAATCTGGCTCACGCCTTGAGTCTTCGTGGGTATCGCATCCTTCAGATTGATCTGGATCCCCAGGGGTCGCTGACAACCTTCAACGGACTGTCGCCTGAAGCGAAAGTCACCGATGAGGAAACACTCCTCCCCTTGTTCCTTGGCGAGGAGGAATCGATCAATTACGCCATTCAGCCAACGTACTGGCCAGGCATTGACATCATCCCGGCCAACAGTGGCCTGTACGGTGCTGACTTTGCTCTCCCAGCTCGCCAGCAGCGCGAGGCTAACCTGGAGTTCTGGAACGTCTTGCGCTACGGCATTGAATCTCTGCGCCAAACGTATGACGTCATCCTCATCGACACCCCCCCTTCCCTCACCTACACGTCCATCAACGGGCTGTTTGCAGCTGACGGCCTGATCATCCCGATGCCTCCCAAGGCTCTAGACTTTGCGGCTTCGACGCAGTTCTTGGATCTGTTCACCCAGCTTATGGAAACCTGTCGTCGTGACGGAGCTGCTGACAAGAAGTTTGCTTTTATCGATGTTGTTCTGTCGATGGTGGACGGTTCAGTGCGTGATACGGCTACTGTCCGCGAATGGATTCAGGCCGCTTACGATCAGAAGGTCCTCCCGGTTGAGATCCCCAAGACCTCTATTGCCGACACAGCGTCGAAGAACTTCGGCTCTGTCTACGACCTTATTACTCCTGGCACAAAGGAGGACAAGTCGATTGCGAGCACCGCAACATTCCGCCGCGCATTTCAGGCCTACGATCGTTTGGCCGAGTGCATCGAAGGGCAGATTCGTGATCACTGGGATATGCAGAAAGCAGGAGTACAAGCATGAGCACCACAGCTGGAAAGAAGGGCGCAGGCATCAAGTTCGATCTTGGGCCTGATCCAGAGCCGACATCAACCGAAGCGTCCCCCCCCGTGGTTGAGGCGAAGCCGCCTCGCGGTCTTGCGATGGTGGCCAGCGCGATCGGCATGTCCAAGGACGTGCAACTTCAACTGGACGACGCTCGCGCTCGGCTGGCGTTGATGGAGACCGGCACTGTCCTGATTAAGCTGGCGCCAGGCCGGATCAAGCACAGCGCCTATGCCAACCGTCACCCCTCCACGTTCTCGACGGATGAGTTCATCAGCCTCAAGGCGGACATCAAAGAGGCCGGAGGGAATCTGATACCCATCAAGGTTCGCCCAGTCGTTGGGGCGAAAGAAGGGTCGGCTGACTACGAACTGGTTTACGGTCATCGTCGTCACCGAGCCTGCTCCGATCTTGGCCTTGAGCTGTTGTGTTCGGTTGAAGCGGTTGATGACCAAAAATTGTTCATCCAGATGGACAGAGAGAACCGCGACCGCGCGGGGCTTTCGATCTGGGAGCAGGGCGCCATGTACTTGCGCGGCATTCAGGGCGGCCTCTTCCAAAGCGTGGAAGATCTCGCAGAGCAAGCCGACCTGACGGCTCGGCACGTTAATCGCGCTATCCGTATTGCGAAGATTCCTTCGGAAGTTGTTGGCTGCTTCACGTCCCCACTGGAGATTTCTTTCCGCATCGGCGAGATTCTTGCTGAAGCGGCCGAGAAGGACCTCCCAGGCCTCCTCAAGCGGGCGGCCAAGATAGCAGGCAACTCCGAGCCTCGCGATGCTGCGGTGACCTTGAAGGCGCTTCTCCCGCCTGTATCTGCGGCACCGCAATCATTGGCAATCAGCGTCGGGGATAAGACGTTCGGCAAGATGAGCATTGATCGGAAGGGCGCAGCAAAGGTTGCCGTAACCATCCCTCCCATGGATGCTGCCAAACGAGATCAGTTTGTTGCCGGCCTGCAAGCCCTTTTGAAGCGGCTGTAGTCGAACTCAAACTTCCCAAAGCCCGGGCGATGTCCCGGGTTTTTTTTCGTCAATGGGGGCAATCTGTCCCGGGCCACGGGGCAGGGCAGTAACTTAGGACACGCGTGTCCCGAGCGGCCGAGGGCCAGCCAAAACTGATGCAAACAGGGTGTCGTGGCAGTTCAGGACACGCGTGTCCTGAAAGGCCTGAGGACCGTCAAAGCAGCCCCAAGCTGGGTGCCCGCGAGAACTTAGGACACGCGTGTCCTCAACGAGGTTGCACTCAGCAAACGCGGGCGAATTAAGGTTGTCGGTGCAAAAAAAACCCCGGCACTTGGCCGGGGTCGAGGAGGGGAGGGCGGTCAGGTCGGACCAGCAGACTCACCAAATGCGCCAGGAGGCAGCACCCAGTCGTCTGTGATGATCGGATGATCAAAGGTCTTTCCGTTCGCCACGCCGACCCAGTAAGGGTCGACAGGGTAGGGCGTTCCCGCGTTCGCACGTGTGATCACGTCTTCTTTGCGGTGGATGGTCACTCCGAACTCGCGTTCGTAGTTAGCCACCTGGTTGAACTGCGCTGGGGCAATCAGCCGGTTTGTGGCCAACTGATTCTTCGATGCGAAGATACAGGATCTGCAGGACACGCGCCCATAGAAAAGCCAGTAAGCCGGGTGAGGGACCACACCGAACTCCTTGATGATTCGCCACACTTGAGCCTCAGACCAGCCGTGAACGGCTCGCCAGTGGTCGATGTGACGCTGCACCTTCTTGCCTTCACGCAGATCTGCCCGGTGAGGCTCGAAGCGCTTGTAGTTCGCACGCGCCGTGCTTTCCTCTGCGCGCTCGCCCGTGAGCACCAGGGTCTTGCCGTTTGTGAACTTGGGGTGGTTGCAAAGGTAAGACGAGAAGACGCCGATCTTCGCTGCACTGGAGCACCAGCGAACGCTCAAGTCGGCACTGCACTGAGGGAATTTGCGACGAGTGCCCAAAGGGCCTTCACCGCCAACCTCGATGTAGCCACTCGGTCCTGGAACGATGCTGGGTGCCGTCGAAGAGTTGTCTCGCAGCATTTCTGCCTCGATCCCGCCCTTGCGCCAGCTGTACGTCAGCTCCACGTTGAAGGCCCGGCTGAGCGCTTCGCAGTACCCTTCGGTAATCGGCCAATCCATCAGCGTCGAACCCTCGCCGCCATCCACTCTGTGGTGATGCATTTCGATTCGGTGCGCCGGGATGCCAAGCTTCAGCAGCACCAGGAGCAGAGCCAAGGAGTCCTTGCCGCCGCTCATGGCCACGATGTAGCGGTCGTACGTGAATACGTCCAAGCCTTCCGGGATCTCGATATCGACCTCGGGTGGCTTGACGCCAAACGCAGACAGCAGTGCGCCATTGACCAGGTCGTCTGGTATTGGCCGTTCTTCCTTGCTCATGCGAGACTCCCTTCGGTGAGAAGCTCGCGAGCCCATGCGGCCAGATCAGCTTTCCGCTTCTCACGGTCAGGGGTGACGGACGGCTGTTCGCTGATGGTCATTGCCTCGGGGACGAGGTAAGGACCGTGCCACGTGTAGCCAGCCGTCAGATGGGGAAGTACGGCGCCTTGCTGAGACAGGGCGACGTCACGCAGTTCCAGTAACGTGCGACCGTAGTACCTGGTTGGGACCGTTGAGTCCTCCTTGGCGCCACTGGTGCGGTAGTAGGTCACTGCGTGCTGATGCACCGATTGGCGCCCGGTCGGTGATGTAGCGAACCACACCAAGCTGACGGATTTATGTCTGTGGTCGACCTTGACGGCCTTCTGCAGACGGAACGCAGTTTCCTTGAGCGAGAGCAGGGGTGCTGCACTCGCTTTCGCGGTAAGTTGGTTCATGGGGAAGGTTCCAAAAAACCCGGGCCCATGACCCCCTTCCGGGCGTATGAGCCCGGTAGGGTGAATAAAGCGCGCCGCGAAGAAGCGGGCGCATAGCGTCAGTAGACGATATGCCGGTATTTTCGCGGAGGAGGGCGGTGGAGTCCACCGATGCCGACCAGCTGCTGGCAGGGTGGCCAGGACAGGGTGGTGTACGGTGCACCAGACGCGAGTCAGACCGACCGTGTCACGCGTGACACGGTGCTCGCGCACCGCCAAAGGCAGGGCGAAAAGGGCAGGGTGCCATGCTCTACTGGCCGACAGTGTCACGCGTGACACGGTACTCGCCCGCAGCCAACGGCAAGTCTCAAAGGGCAGCGCAGGGCGGGAGGTGGTGTACGGTACACCACAGGGGAGGGAGCCGATCAGCGCTTCGGGACACGCGTGTCCTGAAAGGCCTGAGGACCGTCAAATCAGCCCCAAGCTGGATGCCCGCGCGAACTTAGGACACGCGTGTCCCGAGCGGCCGAGGGCCAGCCAAAACTGATGCAAACAGGGTGTCGTGGCAGTTCAGGACACGCGTGTCCTGAAAGGCCTGAGGACCGTCAAA
>JAULBX010030153.1:0-16910 GCA_032358255.1 Heterotrichella gracilis
GCCCCCCCCCCCCCACGCCGACGGTACCCCCGCCCGGGCCCGCGCCCGCGCCCGCCCACTCCACGGCGCCCTTTGTGAGGCTTCCCAGCGGACCCTCCATTAGGGTTTTGAGCGTGGACGACGACCCCGTGAACCAGCTGGTGATCGACGCCACCCTGAGGCGCGCGGGGTTTGAGGTGGCGCAGGCTGCGGATGGGCCGTCGGCCATTGCCGCGTGCGCGGAGGGCCAGGTCCTGCCTGACGTCATCCTGCTGGATATCATGATGCCGGGCATGGACGGGTACCAGGTCAGCCCTAAACATAACCCTAAGTGGGCCCTGAAGCCCTTGCTGATTTTGCCCAATGGCATACCCCTTGTTATTGTGTAGTGCCGTGTAGTGGCTCACGTGCGTTTTATGCACACCTTTCTGCCACACATCCCGCTGCCCCTCCATTCCCCTCCCCTTCTCCTGCTCAAAGTGTGCAGGCGACTACGCCGCACCCACCCCCTGACGTCCCTCCCACAAACCCTAAACCCTAAAACCCCCCTGCCCCAGGTGTGCACGCAGCTGCGCCGCACCCACCCCATGGCCTCCCTGCCCATCATCATGGTGTCGGCCAACTCCAAGGAGGAGCAGATCATGGTGGGCATGCGCGCGGGCGCCAACGATTACATCACCAAGCCATTCAAGGGCGCCGACATGGTGGCGCGCATCCACGCGCAGCTGCAGCTCAGGCACGGGCTCAGCAAGAAGTTCCCAGGGGTAGGTGGCGGGGCGTGGGCTAGGGTTTGGTGCTAGGGTGCTAGGGTTTAGAACGTGGCGCAGCTGGATCTCAGGCATGGGCTTGGCGACAAGAGCGAGGTTTCTGTACTTGGAAATATGGAATATATAATGCTTTCCTGGCCAGATCTTAAATGTGGAGTATGAAATGATTGTCTGGTCAGCTTATGGTGTTGCCCTCTCATGCCTGTGCGCAGGTTGCCGACCAGAGGCTGGTGCAGACAGCAAGCAATTTCTGTGTACCTGCAAAATGCAGTAATTTCTATTTCATAATTTCCCTCCCTTGCGCAGGTTGCCGACCAGGTTGGAGGCGACAAGAGCGACCAGCGCATCCGCGAGCGGCGCGTGATGACTGACCAGCTGGCGGCTGCCATCGGCCGCGCCATGCAGCTGGACACGCTGTACTCCAAGCTCAAGAGGCAGAGCGATGAGCAGCAGGTGGGTTGGGGTTTTTGAGGGAGGAGAGCCCTACGGTAGGGTTTGTGGTGCCTTGTTCAAGCGGCAGAGCGAGGGGCTGCAGATGAGCAGGCCCGGCCCCTTCTCAGGTTGTACATGAAAATCCTAGCGTAGGGTTTGTGAGGTACTGCGACCCTTGTCACTCATGCTTTGTTTACACAAGGTATGTGGCGTGTCGCCGCCTATTATACCCTGCATTTATCCCCCTCCCACACGGTTCTGTGTGCAGCACAAGAAAGTTGTCCTCCAAACCTTAAACCCCAATCCCCCATGCTGCCTAAAAACCCTAACCCCACCCGTGCCGCAGAAGGTGCCCTCAAAAAGCCCTTCCTCCCCGTCGGCTCCCGGGGACAGCCAGCGCCCCGAGACGCCTTCAAGCAGTGCGCAGCACTTGAGCGGGGCCCCTCGGGAGGTGCGCCCCTCTGCCAAAGCCCGGGGGGAGATCTCGGCGCCCTCGGAATCTGACTCGGCTGCCATCTTGCACTCGGCGCTCTACTCGTAGGTTGCCAAGGGTGAAAACTCAAGATATATATACTCTTTAAGTGCAGGGCTGGGGCACGGCATGGGTATTTTCCTGGCACACCCAAGGGGGGATGGGGGGAATGGAGGGGGTGTACACTGGGTGGGGGGATTATATTTCGTGTAGGGGAGGGAGCATGGGGCATGCTGCTTCTGAGTCGTGTGTGAATGCCAGTCTAGCTCTCGTATCCCCAAGCTGTGACCTTCAAACTTGATGCGCGATTTCAATCCATCGAGTAGAAGGAGTGCAGCTGCAAGGGTACCTGTTTTTGAGTCCAGTCAATGCATGACCATATTCTCAAAAGCATGACTAAACAGCCCCACGTTTGGACTGGGGTACCCCCCTTTCTGCGCGAATGAAGCCGCTATGTGATGGCGGCTTTTGTCCGCCACATGTCCATTGCAGGCCAAAGTACGCTCACTTTTTCCTTGTCTGTGTCCCCAACCCCCACACTTTCAGTCGGGACTCTTTCAAGGTGCTGTCTCTCAGACCATGTCCACCGATTTCCAAGTCCTATTTTCCTGGTCCCAACATGGTAGCAGTTGCACAATAAACATGGCGAGGCAAGTCGTCAGCGAAACGCCCTTGCCTGTGCGTTTGGTAGTTTTGAAGGTTGTTTAGCATCGCCGCGCCGGTTCAGGGGCGCTGGTAACAAGTCGCCGCATTTTCATATTAGGGTACTTAAGGCACCGATCAAGATCATGTGCCTACTAGGGCCGCTGCATAGGGGCCAGCATCACTGTCGCCATGTGCTACACGTTGTGGTGACTTTTGAGGCCTGGCAGATCCAGCCAGGCCACAGTAGATCGTTGTGCAGTGCATGTCCGTGTTTCAAGACGGCTTGTGTGGTACGTGCCGCCAGTTGTGGGGCCTTTTTTGTTTCTTTTCTCACCTTGTCATGGTTGCTGCCACACATGGGTCACACATGGGCAGCCAAAGTCCCTCCAGTGGGTGGCTTGTCCGCCCACCGCACTTTGAACCTTCTTCATGCGTGGAGAGCCATCCCAGTGGGTAACCTTGTAAACCAGCTACGTTCACCAAACCGCTGTTTAGGGTTTAGGGTGACACCCCGCTTCCAGGGCCTGCAGTACCAGGCTGTCACAAGGTGTCCTGCCCGAGGAGGTATGCACCCTAAACCCTAAGACTGTGGTGTTGTCGGGGGGGGGGGTGCGCGCATGGTGTTGCGGTTCCCACGGCAGTGACACATGCAGGTGGCAATTGGAGTCTCCGGACGTTGTGGTAATGGGAGCAAGCTGTGTCGGCGTACTTTTGGAGTGCTGGCACTGCCTCCTTTGCATGCTGACGTGCGACGGGTTGACAGAGCTTAGACCTTGATAGTGGGCACCTGCCAGGTGGCCACTTTGTGTTGCTGCAGGCAGGGGCCACACTCCATTGCAGGATGTCGTAGAGTGTGCCTTCTGGAACTAGCTGGCTGGCTAGTAGTACCACTATTAACAAGATGTGCCACAGTGTGTGGGCCCACGTCATGGGCCCAATGAGATCAGCTAGCAGTCGTTACCACGCAGGACTTTGCCCACTGTGCTTTAGGGTTTAGGGTGAAGGCCGTAAACAGCTGTACTACAACTGCTGTTCTGGACGACAACCCGGTAGCTGCACACTGGCTTCGTCTTGGAGGCCAGTTCGCCTCTCCAGCCGCCACCTGGCTGCTGGCACTCGAGATGCATGGCACCCACGTGAACTTTTCCACCACCAAAAGCTAGCTTGTTCAAAGGCAGAACAGCAACGATGCCTGGGAAGAAATCGCCAAGTAAACCTTGATAGGAACGCCTTTTTGAAGTACTCTCACCCACGCTGCGTGCAATCCTGGCTGTCACCCCAACCCTCTGCTGGAAGGTGCTCTTGAGGTGTACCCACGTTGCCCCTGACTGGGGTCGATTCTGAACGGCTTGGTGGCTTTTGTTGGGGGATGGCTTCACAGAATGAGCAGCGACAAGAACAGCAAAAGGCCTGCGTGAACGAAGCCCTTGTGGCGGGCGCTAAGTCTGGCGCTTACTCCTTCGTGATGGCTGGGGTGGTTGTTGGTCTGGCGGACAGGTTCCTCCCCGTGTTTCGAAGGAGTCTTGGCGTGTCTGGCAAAACTGCCCTTGTGGTAAGTTCCACACTGAAGAAAGCATCGAACAAGGCTCTTCCTCACCATTCTGCGACAAGTTGACAATTGCGGCATCCCGCCTCAATCAAATCTGTGGTTGCATGTCCATGCATGTGTGGTTCATACAGGCATATGGTGTGGGTTGTAAGCGAGTATGGTGTGAACCCACTTGCAGGTGACTCCTCTTTTCGGAATGTTCTTCTTGGAAACCAAGTACGCGACAGAAACCATTTGTCCCTTCTCCAGTCATCTTCTGCTCAGCATCGTACTTTGAACCACGCAATTGCATCGATGTTGATACTCGCGTCCCGTTTTGCAGTCTTCGCATGAACGATTGCGCGAGGAGGAGGTTGTGGACAGATGCTAACTTGGACCTGGCCAAGTAGTCACCTCCACTAGAGAATTAAGGAGCCTTTGTTGCCAGTGAGTGTCCCAAACACCCTCACCATATTGTCAGCGCAGCCCACTTCAGTGCCCCAACCCAGACCGGTGCGTCTTTGGTGATCCCTCACCATCGTACCCATACCTGGTATATGCAGACGATGGAGGCTGTGGCGTGCAAGCCAAGGTCGTCTACACGGACAGCCTGGGTTGGGGCTGCCTGCGCAGCTGCAGTAGCAGCAGTGGTTTGTCAGTGGAAGCTCAAAACAGGAGCAGCAAATGTACCTGTCGTACTGCATTCTTTTTCACCACTAGCAGCAGTGTCAAACTTGGAGGCTTCGTTTGATGCACTCATTCAGCAAGGCAATGTTGCCCTGTTGCACAGCAAATTGCACTTGGTGACTGCATGCTCCTTCTTGACGTGGTGAGTGGCTGGCACCTGGGAGGAGCCATTTTGAGAACCGTTGATTTTCCAGCAATGTTGCCCGTGTTATTGTTGCAATTTTAAAACCCTAGCGGTGAAGGGTGGGTGCCCGCGTCGCAAATTATGTACTTTGTAGTTGTAGAACAGCAAGAGTGTCAGCCTGTTCAACTACACAACTGCAATTCCAAGCCTGCTTTCAAAGTTGAAACCTTACCAGTGCGTATCGCACTGTGACAGCACAAGCTTATGAAAACTGCCCATTTTACTGTAAGCAAAAGCACCTGTCAGGACCGCTTGAACTTGGCCAAAGTTGACCGCATGGTGTAATACACTGCCCTCACAATTACTCGCGAGAAAGAATCCATCTTGTGTACAAACCGCAGAAGCTTTTTCAGCTTGCACTCTGCATCTGATGCAAATGCGCCAATGCATTTCCTCCCTTGGTTCATTTCAGTGCATGACACCACTGCGATTCTGCATGTTGGCAATGACTACCAATTGACTACCAATTGGCTTCATTAGGTCCATACCGTGCCACTTGTAACAGTGGCACTTGATTTTTCTGTGTGGCACAGCATTGAGTGCCATTGATCACAAGCAATCTGACACCTCGATCACAAGCAATCTGACACGCATAGTGCACTCCTGCAGGAGTGTGGTCAACGTGCTTGCTCACTTTGCCACACCGCTTGTATGGCCTGCTTACCACAGCCTGGCTGGTCGCCACAAGGTGTCATGGTGCAACCGTATTGCATCAGCACTGCATGTGAGTCTTGAATGCACATGCTGCCCCTATCTTGCATCGCTTGCCATCCAATTTGACGAGAATTTGCAGACAGAATCTGCAGAGGCTTTTGTGTTATTTTTCGCTTGGAAATTGGGTTCTGCTGGTATGCACATATTTGTATGGCAATGACTTACCCTTGCGCAATCAATGTTGATCTTGGAGATGATTATGTCCTTTGACAATCTGTCCCGCAAAATTTCTAACATTCCAATGCGGTGATATTGTGTCCAGGCGTTGGTTCTTGTAAGTGGGCAGCTGCGGCATGCCCGCAATGCAGTGTTGCATGGAGATCCACTGTTTGCAGTGACAGGTGAGGGCCCTTGCATTGCCATTGCATTTGCACCGCTGCTCAATCAAGTCTTGTTGACTTCTACCTGTGCTCGTGCCCTTCTCTTTTTCCATGCTTGTGAATGACTCCGCCACATACAAACTGCCACACTGGATGGCACTACGGGTAGAAAGGACACACACTAAGACCCCCCTGATGCACGCCACAGGTGCGCACTACCTGTGGGGTGGCTGCATGTACGGCTACCTGCTCTATGACACGGTGGCAACACTGGTGTTCTGGAGGGCAATCGGCACCTGGCCAATGCTGGTGCACCACGCACTTGGCCTGGCGTGCTGCTGGACTGGCCTGTATGGGGGTGTGTGCGCCCTCCTGGGCATGGCCATCCAGATCTACTTTGAGGCAACTACCCCCCTGCTCCATGTGAGTGAGCAGGGCTCCAGAGATTTGCGTCTGTTGATGAAATGCACGCAGTGTCTTTGTTACCCTTGGCCGTGCCAGATGCACCAGATGTTGGGATCATAATGATCATGGGATCATAATGATCATGGGACTTTCCCGCGATGATACCCTAGGGCACACGCACATTCTGTAAACTTTGACAAACATATATTAGACATTCAAATCATCATAATCAATGCACACATGCTGCCCTGCCCATCCTTGATCCTGCCATTTGCAACCTGCAGCGCTCATTATTATGATGTGACCTCTACTGTTCATCAAAGATGTAAACGCCCAAATACATTCCACGCAAATGAGGGCAACACACACAGCCCTTGAACCCTTGTTGCATGCCATGCCTCGCTGTTCCTAATGCTTGCAGTGTATCCATCTCCAGCTGACCACTGAAAAACACACCTCCTGGGCCGCGCATACCAGCTCATCTCCAGGTCATCCTGTAAAACGCTATCCAATTCATCCACAGGTGCTGGGCTGCATGAAGACAGCAGGTCTGGCACACACGCGCATCTACACGGCACTTGGCGCCATCCTGGTGGTCCAATTCCTGGCCTGTAGGGTGCTGGCAGGAGGGTGGTACGGGCTGGTGTTGCTGCGTGCGGTGCTGCGGCTGTCTTCACCGCGCCCTGCCTGGTCCTGGGCAGCGGTGGCAATCTACACACTGCTCTGTGGCCTGAACGTGTACTGGTGGACCAAGGTACGGCACAGTTGCTTCACCCAGTGTGTCACGTTGGTGCACAGAAGTATCACAGTGGTTCTCGAGTTGCAGCGTGCTTTGGTGCAAAGTTTTGTCATTTCAATGGCTGGCTTGCTGTGTCTGAGTGCGCCGTCGCTGAGGTAGTTAGTCAGGCAGGTGGGTGCGCTATGGGGGTAGTCACATCCAGATGCTGTCTGTCATGACAATCACATTGTGTTGCAGTGTGTTCCACCATGCATATGATATCACACATCACAATGCAGTCCAGACGTCACAACGGTCTGTGTGTGCCCTGTGCAGCTTGCTGGCATGGCCATGCGGAGATTCATGCCTGGCAGGGAGCGCAAGCAGCGCGCGCATCCGCATGCAAGCGTGCAGGTTACTGTGACGCTGGCAAGCAAGGCAGGACAAGTGAAGCAATGACTGACCAGTGCCACATCAACTGGTACCCAGTAGGGAAGTTAAAGTTGGTAGCAGCAGGGGTACATGGTTTCAACAATGCTGGTCTGGCATTCTGAATCAATGCGGCCTCCTAGTAAAATGCATCTAGTGCCACCACATTGTCAACTTGAAGTTTTCATGCCATGTGTAACAAAATCCTGACGAACGGCTAATACATATATTCAGATCTGATCCGTTGAATGTTCAAAATTCAGTGATGCAATGATTTTTTGTTCTTTCAAGTTTGTACTTTATCGCTGATTTCAAAAACCCGCAATTGTTTTTGTTGTTGATGCATTTTGCCATTGATGCATTGTGCTATTTGCGAATCCCGACCGTGCAATGAGCGATTTCCCCCCCTAAATGCAGCAAAAAGAAAAATTCACAGTAAAAATCGTGCCCTTGAACGCACATAAACTTTGTATCAGAGAGGTCCTTCTGGCGCCGCCCGCAAAGTGACCTCATTCAGGATATATCATCTTCTTTGTGACCCCCCCATCCACCACAAACTCTTGCCCTGTGATGAATCCTGCCTTATCATTGTCTGCCAGGAATAAGCACAGCTCAGCGACATCGTCAGGCCTCCCTACTGCCCCTGCACCAAACCCCAGAGCGGTTGGCATGCAGCATGATGCCCACCACGCACCATAGAATGTGTCTGAAGCCTGTGATGCTGTATAATGATCCTGATTTGTAGTGCATGGTGCACCACTGAGTGAGATGTCAACAGGGCATGCATAATCTTCACTCCCAAATCACAATGCATTGTGGGTGCACACCATTGGATGCAATCGCAACATACAGGATTGCAGCACACAGCAGTGAAGGCTAAACCATCTGCGCACACCAGTCAAGTGGAATGCATGATCAGCCGCAGTGATCTCGGCATCGGGGCCCCCTGTGTTGATCCAGCCTGGCAGCACCGCGTTCACGCGCACTCGGTGAGCCAGCGTGGCAGCCTGCGCATGCGTGAGACCCAGGAGCCCAGCCTTGCTGGCTGCATAGCCCTGCGACGCATGGGTTTGTGGATCAACATACGCTGGGCATGCAGTAGATACCACACCATATTTCGTAAGGGCCAACCGCATGCCTAGCGTAACCGCATTATTGGAGTGACTGCAGCGAACATTTGTGCATTCCAGCTTGCTCAGTCACGCGCTAGAGTGCCTAGGGCTTATCAAGGCCAATCAATGAGTTCCATGCTGCACTGGTAATAATCGTCATCGTTGGCCAGTGTACCTTCAACGACAAGCCCTACACCCGGTTGTGTGCATAGCAATGTGTACACTGATGACTGACCTCGCTGTTGGGCTCTGACTGCCTCGCCCTGGTTGATGAGATGTTGATGATGCTTGCCTTCCCATGTGCCATATGTGGAACCAGTGCTTCTGACATCAAGAAGGCCCCTTCAAATGACATGAAACCAAAATGGTTGCGTAAAGTTGGCTGCACAAGTCTAAGATAAAAATAAGAATTCCGTGGGCGCACGTGCTCACCAGCCAGGTTGACGGAAATAAAGGTCAGGAAAGCTTGCACCCTATCGGTGTCTGGCAGGAAAGGCTCTGCAATGCTGGCGTTGTTGACCAGCACTTCCACTTTTGTGTCGCCAAACCTCCGAGAAATGGCATCGGGGACCGACTTGACAGCCTCGGGTTGGGATATGTCCGCCTCAATAAACAGGAAGCGCTGGCTGTTGATGGACGTGGTATCCTCTGCTGAAAGTGGTGCCCTGTCCACGCCAACGACGTGATACCCTGCCTGGCAATGTGCAAAGACATATCCCCGGTCAAAGGTCATTAGAATATGTAGTGATAGGGTCACACCAGGTAGACGCCGGCAATGGTAAGGGGCAGAGTTGGTACTTCCTTGTACTATGAATTGAGCCAGGTGCACTCAACAGTCTCATGTTTCTTCACCCCACCATACCTGCAGGAACTTGTGGACGCAGGCCCGCCCAATGCCATGCTGCCTCTTGACTCCTGTTACTACTGCAACGCCCTTGGAGGTCATAGCCTGCAACTGGGGTGCCAACCCCAGCATATGTCTGCTGCAATACCGTATGATGGCCTGAATCCTGCTATCCTGCTATAACCAGGCTGACTGGAAAAGAGTGGGTGGGCACAAGGTGAGTTGCACAGCCCTTCACCCTAAGCATTATCTGTGCAGATGGAAGTGAGCTGCGGGGTGTTTTTGACTGACACAGGTCATAGAAATAGCGCTGGCGCTGGGACAGAGGTGACTGTGTGGCTGGTTCGGTGATTGGGTTGGCAGCAAATGCATGCATGCACGGGCAGGGCAAGAAACTGTGCAAGTTGCAACTACAAAGCAAGCTTTTTCGGAGGCTTCGTTACTGGACCAGGGGTAAGAAGGTCATTTAAGTGTGTCCACAGTGTGTACGGGGTCTTTGAACTTTTCTGTTTGATTTTAGTGAACTTGGTGAGTCTGCAGGCAGGGCTGACCGCTTGGCACACTGTGTATACATATGTGGTATTGGTGGCTGAATAACGCCTTGCACACACTTGCCACCTGCAGTACAAGCTTGCCCTTGGCCCAGCTCTTTTCACTGTAGCTCCAACCCTGCGTGTAGATGGGCCTGGCCAGCGCAAGCTAGGAGGCGCCTTTCCTTGCCAACGCATGCATACCGAGGGTTGACCTCGATCAGACAACATCGTTGCTGAATGGCAAGCTAGACCGTCAAAATCCACTGAGCTTTTGGGTTTCGCATGGTGCAAGGCCTTCTTCAGTGCCAATTTCAGTAAAATTCCTGGCACGTTACCACTCCTGCTGGGCCGTAAGTTGTCCGTCGGAGATATGTCGCGTGGGCAGGGGAAGAGCCTTGTGAAAAGGGTCGAGGGGCTGGTCAGGGCTGGTATTATGAAGACACCAAAGTGGATGGAAGCCGTTCAGAGGTAATTTGCGTTTGCAGTGTATATGCATGCATGTGGGTCAATGTGCATGCATACACAGTAGCCAAAACCCCGAAAGGTTACCGAGCCACAGTGCTATGATGTACTGATGCACGGTCAAAATCGCTTGTGGGCTGGATTCTTGTGGCCAATTGCTTTTGTCCTGGCACAGAGTACCGCCAGACGAGCTGATCTACAACGCCAAGAAACCCCAGCGAATGGAGTGGCCAGAAGATAGGTTGCTGCAGGCCTACTATGCAAAGATCCCTTCGGTGCGTTGCATTTCCCAGCAGTAGCTGAACTCTAGTTTGCTCACTAGTTAGGGCAGCGCATGGTGGATGATACTGGAGGTTGTCACTTTGGGGTTGACTCCTGCATCCTGTTGAGTTGCATAACCGAATGTCTCGTCCTCCTGCCTATGAGGGACCCACGTGGTGCACTACAGGCACGTCTGGAGCCGTTGGAACTGGGCACCTTCAACTGGCCGCGCCCCAAAAGGTTTGCAGCGCGGCAGCTGGAGCTGATGCAGGAGGGCGTGGAGCGCAGGGAGGCGTGGAAAAGGGTGGAGAAGGAGTTCGAGGAACAAGAGGAAATCGAGTAGGTGGACATAGGCCAGTGGGTACCCTTGGTGCGGTTGAAGCACTCACGCTGGTTAGGGTACTATTACAGTTTGGGTGCCCCGGGTGGGTTCCATACATCTGCAGTGGCCACACGCCATGCACGGCTGCCTTTCACAAACCGCTGCAATTTCCCAGCCACCTGTCAACCCTTTCTGGGCGTGTCTTCAAATTCCAGTCAGTAAGGTCCTCCTTTCGCCGCGCAGGCGGAAAAAGAAGCGATGGACGCTCAGCATGGTGCAGCGAGTGCAGCTCGAGGAGGATGAGCAGCTGAGCGGGGCAATGGAGCAGGTGAAGACGCTGCGCAGCCAGCGGGCAATGGGTGGAGGGGTTGCAGAGGAGATTGAGATCTAACAGCAGGGTGCAGGGGGCAGAGTTGTGTCACAGAGATAGTTGGGGGAGTATCCCTGCAGGGCAACTGGATCCACGTGGGCGTAGAATCACACTGGTGTCAGTATCCTTTGGTCAGCCTGAGGCGATGTACTGTTGCAAGACCAGTCAGGGACGAATTGGTTTGAACTAATGCTCTGGGCTGCCCACTACTGCGCCCAGGTTGCAGTTCTTGGCCAAACTTGGCTGGCGTCCAAGGATGTTGTGGTTGTTGTTATGTGGGAAGGGTGCCCCAGGTAGACTATCAACAGGCTGGAGTGGAATCACATCAGTGCATGGAGGGCAAGGCCTAGTCAGGGTGGGTTGTTACGACATGTGACCCCATTGCAATCAGTGTGTGGTATGCGCTTGGCACGAGTTCTCATTACAAGTGTCACTGGACAAACTGTGTATATAGTTGTTGCAAACTCTTGACAGATACCTTGCAAACCGTTTGTCAGTACCGATATTCCACCCACTCTCGTTGTGCTGCTGTCGCAACCCCACTGGTAGGCAGGAAGTTTGTTGTGGCCTGACCTTCACACACTAAGACACATCTGACCAGAGGCTTTGCTTGCAAGCATGGCGATACGTGAAGAGTCCAGGCACACCCTAGCCCTGTATTAAATCTCGATTAAACGTTAGTAAAATCATGACCAAACAAGGACTTGAAATAAATCACCTGTGATTTATCTCAGGATTTATCTGACAAAATGACAAAAGTTTTGGAGGGAAAAACCCAGTGTTTGGTCATGACCGTTAACTCCCAACGTCTGGGTTGAGTCTACTTCGGTGCGTCTTGATGCTTGTATCACCGTCTTTCACGTTTACTGACCTGAAGGCTGCTATTGAAGCTACAGACGATCCGGGGACGTCAGTATCCCTTTATGGCAACTTCACTGTGCCAGCCTGTCGATTACCCACCCATTACTCGGATGACATTCGTTCAAGTTCGGACAATCGTCTGGTTAAATAAGGGCGCCTAGTGTGATGTGACTTGCATCCCACCAGACATATGGAAAGCCCCTGCGCAAGCCACTTGCTACAAGTTTAAGAGCACTCGTCCTAGCCCCACATCGTTGGCATAGGGGACATGGCACTGTTGGAGGTCCTTCTGGTGTTCATGGGTAAGGTTCATCACTGCAAATGGCTGTTTGAATCTCCTTTAATCGGCACTGACGCTGGTTGCTAAACACGGGAAGCACACTAACCAGGCTTTGTGTTGCTGGGCCAGGGTTTCTGCTGGTGGTGTGCATCTGTGCAGTGCTGGCCCTGGTGTATGTGGTCCTTCAACTCAAACAGGAACTTCAAGACAAAAACAGCAGCACTGCGCAGCCAGCAACAGTGGCCACCGCCCCCCCACCACCTATTACCACACCAGCCATTCCCCTAGGTGTCAAGCCAGTGCCACAGAGCTTTGGGGCTTCTGGTGCGGGGTTGAGGCGAAGAGGGGGGTTGGCACCAGTGCCAGAGGCTAACGCTATGGTCGTGGCTGAGGAAGAGGAGGTGGAGGAAGTGGAGTTCTCACCAAAGCCCCTGGCTGTGGGTGGCAGGTACTGACCCCAAGTTGGCACCACAAGGGCAGCGGTGGTGGCGTGGTGAAGTTGACTAAATATACACTTCCAGCAGTACAGCCAGCTGAGCAGTCACCCTTGCACAGAATGCACCACCCATCGTTGCCCTGGCTGGCCTTATATCTCTGTGAAGTGTGTGAATGCTACGCAATGTCTCATTGTCCAGGCATAGCACCTGTCTCCTCATACAGGCATCCAGTGATGCTCGGGCAGAAGTATCCTGGCACTTGGCGGTGGGCTTGTGCAGGACAGGAGTGCATGGTGGCTGTCAATACTGGTGGATGCAACCCACCAGGCACCTGCCCGTAAGCACCTCTCTCTCCTCTGGTGCAGGACGCGCAGCAAGACGCTGTCAGAGCTGGGCAAGGAGAAGATGTCCTCCAGCGGCATTGTGCAGCGCGGCAGCATAGTGAAGCCGCAGCAGGGGCTGTACCGGGTGGACCAGAGCATCGCTGTGGGGGCTGCAGAGTCTCTGCTGGCCGAGAAGCGCACCTCCTGGAAGATCAACCCCGAGGAGATCGAAATAGCCAAGCGCCCAGACAACTCTGACTGGGTGCTGGGGACTGGGGGCTTTGGAAAGGTGAGGTTGGCAGCAGATTCTATACCATGCATGGTTTCTAGGCATTGTGGACACTGCACCATAACCCGGTTCCACGTCAGCGGTGGCCCAGGCGAAAGTGCTGTACCTGCACTTTGCACGGGTGTGTACTTCTACAGTTCCTCAACTTTGCACACGTGTAGGAGTCAATGTGTTGATGGTAATTGTGATGTGAATGTTTACTGTTTTGAATGTTCATCAAATAATCGTCTTCCCCCCTCTGCAGGTGTACAAGGCCTTGAGAGATGGCGTGCACCCTGTGGCGGTCAAGGTGCTGGTCACCGATGGGCAGCTCTCCGAAGCAGAGAAGGAGGGCTTCATGAAGGAGATGGCCATCCTCAAGTACTGCAGGGACGGCAACATCGTGCAGTTCATCGGGTCGTGCATCCAGGGCGACATGATCATGCTCATCACAGAGTTCATGCCTGGGGGAGACCTGTTCCATGCGCTCACACGTGCAGCCACGCGGGTGGCGCTCAAGTGGAGGAGCAAGTGAGTGGAATGGAGTACCACATGCCTACCTGCGGCACCTAGCCACAGCACTCTGCTTGCCCTGTTGGCGATTTTAACTTGGATACTTGCTTGAACAATGAATGGGCATGCGTGGGGATGCAAGTAATGGGGGGCAGATGGTTGCCTTGGACATTATGAAATTCCACACTTTACTGTTTGTTTATCATCCGCTAATACTTGTTGTTTGTGTATTAGCTAAGAATGCTTCATACATTGTTGGCAAACCCTAAACCCTAAACGCGGACATTGCCCTTGCAGGGGCCAGATGGTTGCCCTGGACATTGCGCGCGGGCTCCATTTCCTGCACTCCCACAACATCGTGCACTGCGACATCAAGAGCTGCAACATCCTGCTGGACAAGAGCGGCAACGCCAAGATCAGCGACGTGGGCCTGGCCAAGGTGAAGCAGGGCGACCAGCTGTCAACCATGAAGAACATGACAACATGGTCCTGGGCGGCGCCAGAGGTCCTGCAGGTATGGCCAAGTTCTGAGAGTTTAAACTAGGGTTTATAATCCATCATGATATGCATATCATATAATGGACTCTGAACCCTAAATCTTGAACCCTGCTCGCTACCTTAACCGCCAACCATAGAGCCCATGCTTGTGACCAGGCCATGCAGCTAATTTTGAGTCTTACATGTGTTATTAACCACTCTCCATTGAGAACAGTGGTCCTCACGTCATCGATGGCCGTGCAGAATGCAAACCCCGCATCGGCTGCATGTCTCTCAGCAATTGTGCACCTGCAGGTGAATGGCAGGCTGACGGAGAAGGTCGACATCTACAGCTACGGCGTGGTTTTGTGGGAGCTCATCACACAGGAACAGCCCACACCAGACCGCAGGCTAAGGACCGTACGGTGCGTTGCCACAGACAGATCGCTCCATTTGTTGTGGTAGAATTTCCTACATTTTCAGTGTGATACAGGGTTTAGGATAGAATAGTATTAGGTAAGTGTTCCTTGCAATCAACCACATCGCATAATGCCAATACACCCCGCCAACCTTGAGCACCATGCACCATTGCCTACTGTTTCCCCCTACCTCTACTTACTCGCATGATGGAAGCAGTGGCGCAGGGATGACTGGCGGTAAATATGACTGGCGGTAAATATGCCTTCAACAATATACCTTCTATCGCAATTTAATACAGTACAATATCATCCTAGTTATCTAGATCAATGCGATATCATGTCGTTTCCACTCACTGCGCCACCCCTGCACCTCCCCAGGGTGCCCGAGGAGTGTGACGAGGAGTCGCACCAGCTGCTGCTGGACTGCCTGCACGCAAACCCCGACCAGCGGCCGCGCGCCAAGGACATCGTCATCCGCCTGGCCCAGGTGGTGGCAAACAACATGCAGCGGCGCCAGTCCAGCAAGACATTCTCCGCCGCGGCTGACGCTGCGGTGGCCGAGGCAGCGGCTGCGAGCGGGGGATCTGCCTGCTCTGAGTGACGTGGTGGGTTTTGTGGATCCAAGGGGCGGTGAGGCACCACTGCACACAGCTGCATGCGGCCAGGGCATTGTCACATGCCTAGCGCAGATCGTGGCCTGCAGCCTGCAGCGGCGCCGGGACAGCAAGACCTCTGCTGCGGTGGCTGATGCGAGCGACAGTGCTGAGTGGAGTGATGGGTTCCGGGTTCATTGGATGGGGTATCCAGTGTTTCGTGTTACATTAAAGTGGGGAATGTAGAATTCATTGGGAAAAGGTGTGTAGCGCTTCACAAGTAGGGTTTCATTACATGTTGCTGTCCAGGCGGGAATCCTCAGTGCATGCAGCAGGATGCAGCGCCTACCATGTCCAAAACCGCAGTCACACTCCACCTACTGCACACGGTCCTGACGTTTGCGTGCCACGTTGAACTTGGCATTTCCACTCCATTTCTGCACACTGTTGAGTCCCTGCCCTACCACACAACACGGCGGCAGTTGTATCTAGCGCGCTCCTTTTCTCTATATCCACAAGTACACATATTTCTCCGCACATGCTCAATACACCTAAACGCTGCGAAATGCCAAATTGGATTGAATGGCATGTTGCATGGCTTACTGCGCATCATGATTTTGGCATTGCCTTTGCCTTAGAGCTTGGGCAAGCAGGGATACACCAAAGTACAACCCTCTATCTACTAGCTTGAAGCTAGACCATGATTGTTTGCTGTTTTGACAGCTTCACAGGAGTAGTGTACCCAGCCTTTACATGGGCTGAAAGCGCATTTACAAATGCATAGTATGGACATTATCACCATCCAGGCCGGCCAGCGTGGGCCACTAGGCTTAGTAAGCAGAAGGAGGTTCGCATGGCTGGCAGCTGCCTGCTAGTAGCTATTACAGGCTACACACTGGCACCCTGTACAGCGGGGAAGTGGCTGTCATGCAAGTTTACCTGGTCCAGCAGTTGGAATATACCTAGAGGAGCCTGAGTGAGTTTACTGTGCTAGTGTGACACCCTGGCTGTGGATTTCAGCCCGGCAATGAATTTACAAGTCCGACAGTCACTGTGTCTGTGTGTTCCCCAGAGGCCCCATCCGCTATCATGCTAATTTTTAGTGTTGGCCTAGGGGGCGTTTCTTTCTTCCTCTTGACAGTGTCATGACAAGTAGCCATTATATCATATTCAGGAATCTCTGTCACGCCCTGCCATGCACGTACTCTAACTGCCCATATACCAGCAACTCAAAGTAGGCGCTCGTGTTTTCTGGAAAATCAATGAAAATGTAAGTGCTCTGTACAACAATCAGGCGCTGATCAGTGTGCAAGTAGCCCTGCGTAGTTGTGGCAATCCTGCAGCAATTTCATATTGCAAACCTCCTCACCCCTCCGAGGGGTTGTCCAATGCATCCTGCTCAGTTGCTCCACATACGTACTTCCCCCAGGTTAATAGCTGACCCAGCACACATAAGTGCGCAACCAGGGGCAACATGTGGGGGGGGGGGGGGGGGGGGGGGGGGGGGGGGGGGGGGGGGGGGCGGGGGGGGGGGGGGGGGGGGGGGGGGGGGGGG